>OY757917.1:74384967-74469967 GCA_963585895.1 Sepioteuthis lessoniana | reverse complement strand
TTATTTTTGTAAATAAAAAGTGCTCAATATCAGTGGTAGAGTATATGTTGATATGAATTAGCATATTTAGTCTAAAGATTGAGAATGGCACAAAACTGAGAAACAGTTTCTGTATCCAAAGTATTTATACATACCAAATACACTATAAATATAACTAATTAACTAACTTTATATATATACATATATATATGTATTAATTACTTTGTAATTATTGAAATAAAGAAAATTGGCCAATGGGAGGAATGTGAGACAACCAAGAGACTATTTTCTTAATGGAAAATAGCAAGGAAGAATCTCAGCAGGAAATTGGGAACAGAGATTTTATAATCATAGACTCTCTTTTTCCAACCCTTTACTCGCAAACCAAACAACCCTATCAAAGTGGTCTTAGAGTTTGAGAGATAGGGGCTGAACTCCATAAATCAAGTGGAGAGATATTAAAAAATCTTCTACTTCTGGAAGCTTCAATAGTAAAAGTAACCTTTGCCTGGAGGAAAAAATAAACATCATTTGGTATAAATTTACTGGCAAACTATTAAATAAATGAAAAGAACTATTTCTTAAATGTTGTCATAAAAGTAGATTTAAACTCATATGGAAAAATTGATAGTGATAACAATAGTAGTATAAAATTAATGGTATCAGTATTTCCATTGATATTATTGGTAATGTAATCATAATAATAATCATTTAAATAACTATAATTCAAAGTAACAATTATTACAATTTAACTAATATGTTGATATAAATTAGCATAGTGCAGACACAAAGTCAAGCTGCTTCGTGACAGCCAGTTTCTTGCCTATGTGATCATCTGACTTTATTTATCTAGGCCTGATAATCAAATAGTCAAGAAATTGTCACCATTTTCTACTGATCTTATGTCTTTGCTATCTCTACTGAGATTTATCTATCTATCTATCTATCTATCTATCTATCTATCTATCAGTGTGAATGTGTGTGTGTATGTGTGTGTAGTTATTTCTCTATCATGATTGTCTGATTTTATCTATATTCCTCCTTCTTTAAAAGAATCAATTGAGTAATATCAATTTCTGATTAACCTACATATATCACCACATAAATGTAAATTATTTGCATTGCACTGCCACCTGTTAGAGCCATATTGTTAATATATATTTCCATTTCAAAAGGTCCTCCACAAACATGTTAAAAAATGTTCGACAATCAGTGTTGGCTATACAATAATAATAAAAGGAATTATGAATTTTTGTAACTGTCCTGAAAGTATTCAGATATTTTGTATGTAGTACATTTTGAACTTAACTTTTTTCTTAAAAAAGTGCCAAAAAGTATCCAGGGAAAAATTTATAAACCATTATAAAAGTGAGTGATCCACTCAATATTCAATGGATAAAATGATTCCTCATTCCGCTTTATTCTGGGTATTACATAAAGTCTAGTGGTGAGGTTCCAGTTCTGGAGATTTGGTTACTGTGGAGTAACCCAATTGTTGCTATTGGTCTTGGGTCTACTCTGACTCAAAGTAGTTAGTAGTGCCTGTTCAGTTCAAATCTATATGACAATTAAATCTGTTTGAGTTTATTTTGAACTACATATCAGCTACATTGTTTCTTAAAAAATTGCTATTGCAACTATATATGAAATGTTTACCAGTTTAAATTAAAATGAAGATACATTTTTGTATCATATATAATTAGAAACAATAAAATGGCTTCAGCATAAAATAAACTCAAAAAGATTGACATGATGTACAACCAACAAACCAACCTACCAACCAACCATATAATTGCTAATCATTTTGAACTATATTTGTTCATAAAACATTGTTATTGAAACTAAATATAAAGTAAGAAAAGTAAAGTTGGCAACTGTAGGTAGGGCGACCAGAAGGCTCCCTTTTCAATAGGTACTACACTGGGGTGTAGGGGAGAGCGCTACCTCTTTCCCTAGATTGCTCTACTTTACCCTTGATACGTACCTTATATTGCTGAGTGTTAAGCGAGGAGGTATCAAGTACCATTTTTAAAGTCTTCGTTATGACGAGCCTTGGGAGTGAACCCAGGTCTCCCAGACCATTGGCGAACACTCTACGCACTAGGAAAGATTTAATCATGAGGAAATGATTAGTATTAGGAAGGAATACTTGAAACCATACAACTGAGTATTTGTGTCTAAGATAGTTACTTGAAGCTATAATTACTTTCAGATGATTATTATCAATTAGGAATGATTATTTTGCAAGCATTTTATAAATGTTAGCAAAAAAATGCGGTGTTTTTTTTTTCTGTAAAACCTTCAAATAACCAAGCAGACACTCTTTATTCTGGGGTTTGGTTTTAATCAACTTCTAGTGTTTTTTAAAGATAAAATCACCTTCAAAAGACAAATGAAAGGATGATAAGGTAGCTTATAGCATTCTTTAAAGAGGATTTTGAAGACTGATTTAAAACTTCTGTTCAGCATTGTTGCCTTTACTTTGTTTCCAAGAAAAGAGTCCTTAGGTATAACTTAGCATGATGCTAGAATTAAAATACCATATCCTAGTTTTAATCGACTTAATTAAACATTATTAATGAAGGTCAAAGAAGTAAAGATCTAGTAGTAAAGTCAATCAATGAATTTATTTGTACGAGCTTTGAAACAAGTCAGCTTTATTTGAGTGTTTCAAATGTATTTTTGCTTTTAACAGATCTTGACTCCAAAGCCTAATGCATGTACTCATATAAAGTATTTGTTTCTCTACTAAATTATAAACATTACTAATATATATATATATATATATATATATATATTTGTGTTTTCTACACACCATAACTCCAATGCTTATTAAACCCTTAGAACCCAAGTGGCCAGTATTTGTGCCATTATCTTGAAATACATGTACCTTGGTGGCCTGAATTCCAGCTGGGGGATACACATTTCTATATCTCTATTGCCTGCCTATTGAGCAGAGTGTTCAAGGGGTTCTATCCTAGGTTGAGTCATACCAGAGACTCAAAAATGGTACTTGATGCTACCTTGCATTATAAGGTACAGATCAAGGGTAAAGTGAAGCAATCCACACAAGGAGTGGTGGCAGCCTTCTCTACACCTCGGCAAAGTAGCTAATGAAAAGGGAGCTTTCAGGCCACTCTCGCCTATAGTCGCCAACTTTGCTTACTTCTTGCCTATAAAATTGCCAGTCGGTGAAAAGATGAAATGACTTTTGATACACGCTACAACACATAGTGCATTACCATTTATTCAGCTTCCTTTTATATAATTTTCCTACTTAGCTTTGTATACAAAACGTTACTTTTGGTCTTGAGTGGTATGTTGCATTGCTTTTTCTTATGATACTTTTAAGGGAATTGTTGATTTGTCCATATCTTGGAGAATTGGAACTTGATGAGGATTTAACAACCAGAATTGATTTTCCGGACTGAATGATGCAATTTGATAATGGTTGCTTCCCTGCACTCAGGGCGTGTGATGGAAATCACAAAAGGCGTTACGAATAGAATTCAATACTCAGTGTCCTTTTTATAATTTTGATTTCACTTCCATATAACAATAGACACATTCAGACATATGGGAACTAAAGTACTGAGCATAGGTATGCTCTTGCAATTCCCAGGGAAAGAATCACATTACCTAAACTAAGATAGCACTTCTGTGGCCAGCTATCAACCATAATAAAAATATATTATTATTCGCATTATTATCATTATTATTAAAATCAGCCATGATGCTACCATCATTTTATATTACTTTCTTGTCAGATTCATCCAGGTAGAAATGTATCACAATTCATGATAAGTTTGGTTTGATTTGCTTTCTTTGTTTAATGGCATATCAACCTTTATGAATTATTTAATGCTAGATCTATCTTTATAGATGAGCAGTTGTGGAGCTCTTTAACCTATAGCTGGGGAAATAATGGGGTTCATACCTTTCCCAATGATATTAATCTGAAAGTGAACGTAATAGTGTGACTGGGGTTTGGTCTCTCTTCCTACAATATCACAGCCGAGCAGGTTACCTACAACACCATGGAGACTCCCTCATGTTAAATAAATCAAGAGATGATGGATCAAAATGTAAGAAACATGTGTAATCTAAGGCAACACTGAGAACTGAAGAAGTTTTGAAAATTATCCAGCCCTAATTATAATAGTTTCAAAAGTTTGAATCTTCTGTGGTGTAAAGTTTAATAAGTTAGACTGATAGATCATTGTTAATGTGTTCAATTCTCACTGGGTACCCCATATTTCTGGTCTTGTGCTAAAGTTAAGCTTAGTAAAGGACTACAATGATTCTAAAAGTCAGCTAATGCATCTGTAAGATCTTTTTGGTAGCAATAAAAAGTATGAAAGGAAAACGGGTTCATGATTTGCAATTTCAAGAATGTTTATTATACAAATTATTGTGTTGAAAAATGTATTATTGTTGTGAGGGTAATTGTTTGGTGAAGGAAGCAAACAAACAACAACATTTAGTTTTTAATCATAAGAACTTGGCTGTTTAATCTCCTTAAGGATTATTACTATGATTAAAAGAAATAATTATTTGAAATCATATGACTGTTTGCAATTTATTAGTATTAGATAGGAATACTTGAAACCTTATAACAGTGTGTAAACAAATGAAGATTATTAAGATCAAATTAGAAAAGTTACTTAGTTATATACTTGCTTGCTAATTATTAGTATTAGATAGGAATACTTGAAATGATATAACTGTGTAAAATTGAATAATGAACAGTTAATTGAACTTATAATTGTTTACAGCTGATTATGATGAATAAGTTTTTCCTGCCAGCTATAACTAGTGTTTTTTTTTTACCTTCGTTTGAATGAATGAAAGTTTCCTCAGATATCTGAGACTCTTCAAAGTATTCAAGCTGATTTTAGCAGTGCTGTGGTCTGACTGGTCTCAGTTTCTCATCTGATCCTTTTGCACTTTGGTATAGTTAAGTCAACCTAAAGAGAAAAGAATTATTTTTGATTTTTGTTACTTGAAACTATATGATTGCTTTTAAAAAGCAGACTTCAGTATTAAATAACAAAACGACATCTGATGTTCCAATCCAACCAACCAACCAATGGAATTAATGAATGCATATTTACTCTTGACTGCCATTTGCATATATATAAGTGTAAATTGGTATTCCTTAAATTTGAAATATAAATCCTAAATCTAAATGCATTTTCTACAAAATATTTTTTAAGATAATTTAAAAATTCAGTTAATGATTGTAATTAGCTAGAAATATAACTTTCCTAATGAAAGAAAAATTATATGGATTTTGAATTAGAGAGTAAAGTTTAAAATCAGTTAATATATTTTTGTTTTTAATAAAATCTCCAAAATAAAATTCTTCTTCAAT
This sequence comes from Sepioteuthis lessoniana, assembly GCA_963585895.1. NCBI lineage: Eukaryota > Metazoa > Mollusca > Cephalopoda > Myopsida > Loliginidae > Sepioteuthis > Sepioteuthis lessoniana. Next base: position 74,464,614 of record OY757917.1, on the reverse strand, counting down.
CTATGGCTTAAATGAAAGAAAATATTCCTCCATGATTATTTTGACATATATGTTTATATGTGCATTTATATATAACATACATGTATTCATGAACTCATGTGTACATTTTATATATATATATATATATATATATATACTTTAAATATTTATGAATGTAAATCATAATTGCAAATATATATGGATAAATATGCATAAATATAAAACAGAGTTAAGGATCCATTTATTGATATTTTTGTGTGTTTACATTATAATTTGAGTACATATAAAGTCCTGTGCAAAAGTCTTCAAAGACTTTAAACTATTATAAATTTCTACTAATTGCAAACTAATCAGTTGATGTTTTGCATTGTATTTTTTCTCAATAAAACATTAATAATATTTAAGTCATTTCCATGCACAATCATTACATTTTGTAGTAAGAGTTCTGAATGACAGGAAAAGATGTGAGACCAGCCAAAAAATAGCTGCGTAGAAGTTTTCTTGCACCTCACCGAAACCAATCAAGATGCAGAATTTTAACCCAGAAAAATATCTCTATTGAAAATTTATTATATAATGCTCATTTCCGGAAGATACTGTACATAATATATACATTATATTTTGTGTGACTTCTCTTAATTTGGACAATTACTTTAATGAGCAGCTGCCAGCATAGGCCTCCATGTCAATGCACACAAGATGGAATATATGGGCTCTCATCAAACAGGCAACATCTCCATACTAAACGGTAGCTCTTTGAAGCTAGTAGACATGTTCACCTACCCAGGAAGCAGTATCTCATCAACTGAGACAGATATCAACACATGACTAGCAAAAGCATGGCCAGCTATCAATCGGCTATCGGTGGAGGTGCCCGTGGTGTAGTCGTTATCGTCATAGGAAATGGACACGGCGACACGAGTTCAAATCCTGGACGAGACTGATTGCATTTCACATAGCACTAATACCCTTGGGGAAGGTATGAATCCAATAATTCTCCCTCCAGCTATGGGTAAATAGTAGGACAGACTAGGTTCTTCAGCCTTGGTTAGGCAACTAGTCTAGGAGAAGGAAAACTCTGAATTCAAACCTGTTAAACTCCGCTTAAAAATTGACCTTGTGTCATATCCTGCCCGAGCGGAGGGGTTGGTAAATAGAAAAAAATTAGTACTGTTGTGGAAAAATATTTGGATTGTAGTGGTAGAACATTTTTCTGTTTTAAAACACTGTATCTCTATTGGTTTAAGTGAGGTGGCAGAAACTATTTCTTAGGCATTTTTCAGGGTGGTCTCACATCCTCCTCTTTCATTCAGAATCCCTACAACAAAATAGAAGGATTAAGTATGGAAATGACTTTGACTAGGCCAATGTAAAAAATGCAATGTGAAGAGTCCACCTGTAAGTTCATAATTGGTAGAAATTTACAATAGTTTAAAAACTTTTGCCTACAACTATATATATATATATATATATATATATATATATATATATATATATATAATTGTGGTATCATATGTCTCACTGTTTGGAAATGAACTTGACAAATGAAATTTAGATTAGATCCCAGATCAAGTTGCTTGTGTTTCATTTTGTGCTAATGCCTGTGGGTAAGCATGAATCCATCTCTTCTAACTATAGGTAAAAAATTAGGGCAGACCAAGCTATCAAGACTTAGTAGGTCAACTATTCTAGAAGAAGGAATATTTCTGAATCCAAATCCTGGGAAGGTTTATTTGTGAGAATATTGGAGCCCTTTTCTCCAATTATCAGCTTATCCAAAAAGTCTTGCTGATTCTACAACGGCCTTTACACTATAAACAAATCATCTTTGTGGGTATTCCAATAACATCTTTACCTAGATAGTCCATTATATATATGTAGATAGATAAATTGAGAGATGTAGATGTGTGTGTAGAACTGTTCATAAATATTTGAAAAAAACAGACACCTTGCTTCTAATATGTTAAAAACAGGATTACTTTGCCAAAGGAACTCACAGAAATATACAGAAAGTATTTGAACAAGCACACAATCTGTTTTTTTTATTCCTGATGAATGCAGAAAGAAATAATGATTTTGAGCAGCATGGATTCAAGTTAAATTTCTAGTTTGGCAACTCTTACAAATAAGCAATGTGAGATTGTCTTTTTAATTTCCTTCACTAATTCTGAACTGTTAAAAATTATATCTTCAGATATTTAGCATTTTGAAGCACAAAATCTTTCTAAATGTTTTGTTATATTGAGTGTATTAAAATTTGATTGTTCTTGCTTAAAGTTCCTGTTTTTCATTCTAAAAAACAAGTGATTTAAAGGAAATTCTCAGTTTCTTCCATTACTTATGAACAGTGTTGAATACATTCATACATAAAGTATTACAGCAAAATAAGTAAACCCCTACTAATTTTTGAAATGTAAATTTTTTTCAGAACCAAAATTTCCTGGATATTACATCTAATTGAAAATTATAGCGTCAAAATGGATATCACTAGATACTATTCATCACTAAGAAACTCTTTAAGCAAAAATATGAACATGTTGCTGTTCAAAAATAAGTACATCTCAGACATATTTATACAGTTTAATTCTATTTACAGATTTTATTTAAAACTTTATTCATTCATGAGAGAAAGAGAGAGAGAGAGAGATAGAGACAGATGAATTTAGTTTGATTCTTTTAAATTCTAATTTGATACAATCTATCTATCTATCAATCAAATAGACTCTAGTTTAAAATGAGAACTGTTAGACTACCTACACTGGGGATTTGTTTATAGTGGTTTGGTTTCTTTGTTTAATGGCATATCAACCCTTGTAGGTTATCTAATGCCAAAGCCATTCTCCTAGAAGAACAGTGGTTGTACTATTTAACCCATAGATGGGAGGATAAGGGGGTTCATACCTTTCCCAAGGGTATTTGCTCGAAAGTGAATGTAATAGTATGACTGGAGTACAAACTTGCTTACTACGATTCCGCAATCTATTGCTTTAACCATTACCCAACAAGGACATCTTCTTGCTTATAGTGGTGAAGGCCAGTGCAGAAACAGCCACACGCTTTGGATAAGCTGATAATATGGATCAAGGAAGTATAAACCTATAAAAAATGCTTCAGTAGTAGTTTTAGTACTTTTACATCTCATCTTAAATCAAACGTGTCAAAAAATAATTTGTTGCCCATTAAAATTTGTGTATGACTTTCTGAGTGTCTGCATATGTAGTGAATCTGAAAGGCAGAATCTGCATTAGTGAAGTGTACCAGCAAAGCGGTATGAGTTACATCCCTTGGACAACATCGTCGAAGTCTTGGACAGATAAGAGAAGAGGAGAGGAAACGTTGAGTCAGTGGATGCGTTGAGGAAGAAAGAGACGAGAGAGCGGAGGAAAGAAGCTGAAGAAGAATGAAGGACTGTTAAATAAGAAGTTGATTTCACGTGAGTTTCTTGTTGTCAAGGAGGCATACCCTTCACCCTCTTTTGTGTATTACATTCATCCAAAAAAAAAACAATTTAAATTACAGCATACCATACATACATACATACATAAATTACGGTACAGCCATCCCCGCCCAACTCATGTGTGATTTCAATTCCAATCGACTGTTTGTTCCACTGGACAGATATACCTTCAGATGACATGACTGATTCAGTATCTGCCCACATTGTGTTTTTTTTAGAAAAAGGATTCCTGTATTCACTCATCCCAGAGGTGGTAAATTTTACACACTTGAACAAATTAACAGTCCATCAATTATTCATTACTGAAATCCAAATTTTGAGAAAATTGATATTTTTGGGGTTAAAAGATATAAATTTTGTCCCAATTTGGATTTCAGTAATTTTCTGCTACTGCATATTAAAAAAAAAGTCCGTGTTTGAATTTATGAAATAGGTCATTCCAATAATTTGATGATTGACCGGCTCTGGCGCTGATCAGAATTTGCTTTTTCATTTCAAACCGTCCAGAAAACAGACTTGTCTGAACATTTTACCTATCTTCAAACTGCTTGAGTTTAAACAATAACTCTATATCTGCTTTTCTGTTCATGAAACAATTCACTTGTAAAATTTCTTCTCGAAAAAAATGCATTTTTTTATCTACTCTTCATTTCAAAACTTCATTCTGCCATAACTCCTTTGTAATATCCTATTCTATTTTTCTAAAATCCAAATCGGTTCCTTTCTCCTCTGGTTAATAGAATTTCTCTGACTGGTTTCCCACCCATAGAGTTACACACACACATACACACACACATATATATATATATGTAATATTGGTATATATATATATATATATATGTACATAAAATGTAAAGTTGGTGACCATAGTCGAAGCAGACCAAAAGCTCTCTTTTTCAATAGCCACAACACCGAGGTGTAGCGGGGAGCACTACTCATTTCCCTGGATTGCACCCCTTCATCATTGATATGTACCTTACCAGAGAGAGTGAAAAGTTTTGCAAAATTTTGGCAAGTGTTAGTTTTGAACACATTATATCACTTGAACAAAGCAGTTCAAAATGTGGAAGCTACTCACTGTGGTCGGTAGTGTTGTGGTAGTTGGTGCACAGACACATTGTCCAAAAAGTGAAAGAGCAGTTGGTCAGAGAACTGTAACCGGATGCTTTAGATTTTGTTTGAGTTGTAAGAATCCTGACCATCAAGCAATTTCAGATAGGCCTAAATACCTCAAGAGAAAAATCCAGTGAGTATCACTTAGAGAGTATCAGGCAAGCTTGGCATCTCATTTCAGTGTCATTTATCACTTTCATGGTCTTGGTAAAAGCATCTGGATTTGCTGCATGGTGCATCTTATTACTAAAATATTGCAAAACTTTTGACTTGTATGTATATGCAATTTTATATCCTGCAGCCAAGCACAATGCAAACATTATGTACATGCAAAAATATAGATATTCCAATAGTTAATAATTCATAAAATACCATGATACTGGTAATGGGTTGACATTTGACTCAGTGTATGCATGGAAAATCTGTCAATGCCACCATAGGAGATGTAGGAATGCTTCTGAGTTCTAGTGCCTTAAAATCTCTAAATAGCATTGAGAAAAACAGAGAATTATGTGTGCTACATTTAATGGTAACCTCTGCTCAACAATGGTCTCTTGCTACATTCCTACGATTGCCAGTGATGAAATGGATGTCAACATCTTCTATGAAGGGCTATCTTCCCTTGCTCGCCATATTCCGAAACATAATCTACTAATCATTGGTAAAGACATGAATGCGCAGATAGGCTAAGATGAAAATAATAAATTTAGCTTACACAACCTGCCAAATAGAAATGGTGAACATCTTATAGAATTTTCACTTGAGAACAGTCTTTTATGCCTAAAGACTAAATTCTAAAAACAAGAGTGAAAACAATAGACCTAAATCTATCCAATTAGTGCTAAAAAGCAGTTTGATTATATATTCATAAACAAGAAGTGGATAAAAAGAGCTCAGAACTGTGAGTTATAATCCTTTTTTGAAGGAGTATCTTCCGATCACAAAATTGTCATGGCAAAGATACACTTGAGTTTACCCAGAAATAAGAAACTGTCAAAATCATACATTACAACTAGTCCTCATTTAAGAACTGGGATATTAGCAATTGATATATAGTAACTGTAAGAAACATATTTCATAGACTTCATGAGATATCTAAATGACATACTTTGAATGAGGAATATAAAAACTTCATCATTGCCCACATGGAAGCAGCAGCAGAGTGCATACCAACCAAAGCAAAAGCCAAATATTAAGTTCTATTGGAATCAATAGTAGTTAGGAAAAAAAAAGATTACTTATCAAATAAGCATCCTTTCTCATGAAAAGAAACCCGATTTATGCCAACATGTAGAAACTTAAGAAAGTTCAGAAAGAACTAACCAATACATACCAAAAAAAAATCAGAATACTTTCAAGGCCAAATTGGTAAAATTAGAAATTCAGTTGAAGATTGACAATCATGAATAGCAAAGCAGACATTAAATGAAGGGAGCAAAAAGAAAAGCACAAAGAGTGCAAAATTAAAATTTGCCTGTCAAAAAGAACGACTTTTGACGAGGAAAGAATATTTCAAAATCTTTCTGGAGACCATTTTGAAATCACTGACAAACCTATGCAAAAATTATTAATAGCAAACAAAATGTTATAGTCGGACAGTTCACAAAGGAATTTGGTTTAGTGTAGTTTGGTTCTATGGCATATCAACCATTGTAGGTTATTTAATGCCAAATCCATTTTTGTACACATAAACAGTTCTATTTTAAACAATTCAGTTTAGCATAAGTACACAGTTTAGTTCTATTAAAAACAGTTCTATTCCAATCAGTTCACTTTAACATAAGTTCACCCATAGATAGAACCCGATCAGGTATTACCGCTCCGGGCCAGGGTGGATCTGGGAGCAAGGACAATAAAGGGGAGCTCCGCATTTTCCAAAGCTCCAGCATTACTGGAGCCTTACCATCTGATTACTTAATGTCATAATCAGGACTCTCGTTCGGGGAGTCATACCCCTCTGCAGGGAAGCAGTCGGTGTATTCTACAGCCCTAGAGTAGTTTACAGAGGAAGAACTTCGCACAGTATTGAAAAACAATATTAAAAACAGAAAACCTGAAGGCTTTTACAAAATATCCCCTGAAGTTTGGAAGACAAAAAAAAAATTGATTACATACTTCTCCGGCTTGGCAACACAGAGTACGAACTAAATGCAGTTGAGAAATAGTGAAAGGCTGCATCCTTCCCTTCTCCAAGAAAGCCAACTTCTGAATCATAAAGAACTACAGAGGCATTACTCTGACTGCTACTGATGCTTAGGTTTTAAATACCCTGCTTTGCATCCAATTCGAAATCGAGAAAATTCTCAGAAAAATTAGAACCTACAACATTACAAATTTTGACAATCTGTCAAATCATCAAAATCAAACCTTCTTTTTGTAGATTTCTCCAAAGCATTTGATTTCATAAACAGAGGAAAGATAGAGCAAATACTATTTACATTTGGTCTTCCAAAAGAAACTGTCAACCTCTATATTAATTCTTTACATAAACACTAAAGCAATGATTCACTCACCTGACGGAAACTTTGACTTCTTCAACATAGACACTAGACTCTTGCAAAGAGGTGCATTTGCACTATATTTGTTTATACTCTGCTTAGACTACTACCTTCAAACGTCAATAGATCTAATAAAAAATAGTTTAACACTAAAAAAAAAAAAAGAAGCTAGAAGCAGATGATATCAAACAGAATCTATGATAGATGCAGACTACGCTGATGACTTCGTGCCTCATGTAAATACACCAACCCAACCTGAATCCCTACTGTACAACCAAGAGCAAGCAGCAGGATACATTTGCCTCGAAATTCATGAAAATCAAATAAAACAGAGTATATGTGTTTTAAATAAAAAGACACTATCTCCACTCTCAGTGGCAAGCCTCTAAAATTATTGGACCCGTTCACATATCTCAGTAGCAACATCTCATCTACTGAAAGTGATGTCAACATACACCTAGTGGAGGCATCGAATACTATTGACAGGTTAACAATCCTATGAAAATCTGATGGATTGAATAAGATGAAACAGGATTTTTTCCAAGCTGTAGTTGTGACCATACAATTATATTGATGCTCCACATGGACGGTAACAAAATGCATTGAATAAAAACTAGATGGGAACTACATAAGAATACTGTCTTGAATAAATCCAGGAAGCAATATACTACAAAAGAGTAGCCGTATGGGCTCCTACGTTTCATCTTAAAAACCCATTCAAATAAGATGAACAAGATATTTGGGGCCCTGTTGATGAAGCAGAGATGAACTCGTAAACAATTTTCTCTTATAGACTTTTGTATCTGGAAATGCCAGTGTTGACCAACTCGCAAGGACTTGCTTACATCAGCTCTGTGTGGACACAAGATGCAGCCTAGAAGACCTGTCATGAATGATGGGTGATTGGGAGGGATGGAGAGAGAGAGAGAGAGAGAGAGAGAGAGAGTCATGGAACTCTGTGCTATCACCGTGAGTTAACGATAATATATCCTTTATAGTTGTTCTGTTATATATGTTAGCGAAAGTTTGAAGTTAGAGCAGATATTTAGCAATAAGTATAAATGTTTACAAAGCTCTTAATGTGAACCTGTTTCATATTCACCAACTATTATTGAACAAACTGATAATTTTGCAATTTCAGAGAGAGAGAGAGAGAGAGAGAGAAAGAGTGAGAGAGAGAGAGAGAGAGTGTCTGTGTGTGTATATGTGTGTGAGAAAGAGAGAGAGAGAGAGAGTTGTTTCTAACCTCTCCATACAACAAGTCTTATGAGATTATTTATAAGAAATTTCTCGCCTGCAGACCATAATTATGAGATTTGATACTGCATTCCTCATTATAGCCTGCAAGGAAATTGATGCAATGGAGATGAATATCTCTGTGGATATCTAGAAGTAGTGATGAAAAGCAATAGAAATAAGATGAAAGGAATATCAGTCAAAAATTAATAATAACTGACAATACCTGATCTAAGAAATTTGAACATTATTACATCTCTGTGGACATTCAGAACAATCAAAACCTGACATGAAACTTTGGAAGAAGAATATTCCTTTCGCAATTCAATACTCTATCAAACATTGTTGTAGCCTATATATAAGTAAATAAAAAAAATCTATTGACTAATAGAGAAAACAATTACTTAATGAAAATAAATATTTATTTACCGAAGACAAAACTTGTTCATATGGCCTTGTGCCACATCTAAGCAAAAACGCTTAGTAAACTACTACTTAAGACAACACTTCTTCATAAGTAACGGATTGAATTTTTTACACTAAAATCTTTTATGTAAATTCAACTTATAACAGTCAGGCAATAGATTTCATGATGCAGCTGTATATATATATATATATATATAGGTATTCTGAAGAAGTCTTGTTATATTTTTCTTCGTATTTTTGGTTTACATTAGAAACACAAAACCGGATGGAAATAAATTTATAATCCTAAAGTAACCGGTCTTTGTTTTTTTTTCTAAAAGAAAGTATATATATATATATATATATATATATATATAATATTTGCCATATTCATATATTAAGAGTGATAGATCAAATATATCTAGGTGTGGATAGTGTATACATAGAATCAATGAAAATTGGTAACTCATTTACTCACCTCAAGGAAATGATAGTTGCTCAGTTCCATTGTCTATGTCTACACGATGCTAATATATATATTCAGACACATGCACGCACACACACACACACACACACACACACACACACACACACACACACACACACATATATATATATGTATATATATATTTAAAAACATAAAAATAAATAGTGAAACCAGGAAAAAAAGTATCTAACATACACACTAGGAAAAAATAGGTAGCAAATTAAATGGTATCGACATTAATATAAGCTTTACGTTCGCTTTAAATAACACAAAAGAGACATACGAATTGGTAACTCAAATAATGCATTATTCCCACACATTTCTCAATCTAATCACAACTTTGACTTCAATTCTGATAAGATGCTCATTTACATCCATAGTAAAAGTCTAAGACGAATTTTCGAAGCCGCTGCTATCTCACTCTTTAATTCCCTAAATACTCGTCCTGGCTTTTATAATATTTTTCCTTACTTGAGCAACTCCATTTTAAATAGCTACAATATATTCCATCTTTAGTTAATATTTTCCACATATATTATAATTTTTATGCTTTCTATTTTTCTTTTTGTTCTTCTTTCTTTTTCTTCCTTTTGACTCAAAATCTTTCTCGATAAACAAACGTAACAAATTCTATACAATATTTCTAAGAAGTCAAATGACGTAATTTAAAACAACAAACGCTGATTCACGAATTAAACGGCCAACTTTTTTTTGTTATACAAATTTTCCCCGAGGTTTTTGTATTGTCCATTTTTAAACATCCATCGTTGACTTAACATCGCTAATATCACCCCTCATGGATATGATGATAGTTCAGTTGAACCAAAACGCTATAGTGTCGACTTCTCAATAAATCTTTCATTCCACTTGGATTACTTTGCTATCTATCTATCTATCTATCTATCTTCCCATATTTCCTCCATGATGGAAATACATATGCACACACACACACACACACACACACACACACACACACACACACACACACACACACATATATATATATATATATATATATATTGTCATATATATATATATGTGTGTGTGTGTGTGTGGTGCATTCAATAGGTTTCCTTACTTTTTTGTATAGGCATTTAAAATTGTCGTAGACTCTTAAAAATTTACTATGTTATTGCTATATATCTTATGAGATGACTGACCAATTTTTATGATTTTAGGTTCGAATGAACAGCTACAGCAGCAATTGGAATACACCCTACTAAAGCCTGATTATCACAGCTGGTGAATTTCAAAAATGCAATCTGCACGTGAGGAAGAACGATATGCAATAAAATTCTGTTTTAAACTTAGAAAAATGCCACAGAAACGTATGGAATGATTAAGACTGCTTTTGGAGCATCTTGCATTAATCGAGCATCAGTTTTTGAGTGGCAAAAGAGATTTAAGGAAGGCAGGGATTCTGTGAGGGATAATGAGAGGTGTGGGAGGAGTAAGGAAGTCAATACACCAGAGTTGATGGGCCAAATGCTTAGGGTTAGGGTTACTACGTTGAGGTTTAAAGGGAGTCCAGGAAGAGATTCCTAGGGAAGAGGCCAGCACTCTTGAAATCGGGTCAGTGGCATTTCCACCAGGACAATACGCCAGTCCACAACTCCATCCTTGTCACAGACTATTTGACCAAGATGGGCATCAAAACAGTTCCTCAGCCTCCCTATAGTCTAGACCTTGCTCCCTGTGACTTTTGCTTATTCCCTAAGCTCAGAGGTAGTCATTAGGAGACAATTGAGGAGATGAAAGAGGCTGTGACGAAGGTCATTGACATGATGACACAAGAGGACTTCCATGGGGCCTTCCAGAACTTGTTGGAACGGTGCAACAAGTGCATTGCAGCCGGAGTAGATTACTTCGAAGGGAACGAGTTTCATGTGTGTACTATCAATAAAAGTGCCCATACGAAAAAAGTCAGGAAACTTTTTTAATGATACTCGTATGTGTGCGTATTTGGGGAGTATTTATTCATTAATGCTTATTTTATTAAACAATACAGACATCTTTTGTCTACATATTTTTATAAATGTCCTTTCTCGCTGCCGAATTTATTTTATGGTATCCGGTGGGAATTGGTTGATGAAACTCCCATAACTAATTGTTACCTCGTACTTTCTGCCCGATCTTGGGCCATCATCAGGGGTGTGTATATTGCAAAAGTGATGTGACCTTTCCATTTACATTACTACTTTGTAAGCATTTATTATTTATACTGGTGTGTTGTAGCGTTTTATTCGTTTTCCTAAGTAGCTATAGTAGCTAAAGATGTTTAAGTTCATTAGTACTGGATTCGAAATTTGAGCTAGGGTTATTTCATTCTGATATGTAGAGTCTCGAGGATTAGCAAGTTTTATTTGATATTTCGTTGATCTAATATTGTAGTGTTTTCGGTAAGAATTTTCCGAAACATAGTTTTTGGACAGGAATTGTTTTTTTAAATGTTGTGCTATTGAACTGGAATCAGATAAATGCATTGTGAGTCGTCCCGATAGGGTAGTTGAGGTTAAGCCAACGTATATATTGTTATTCTAAGAGATGCAATCTCCTAATGTACATTTAAATTGATATATAATGTTAGATTTTTGCAAAACCTCAATTGAGTGGGTGGAATTATTGTTAATAACTAAGTTGGAGGTTTTAAATTTGTTATAATAGATAATATGTGGAAATTTTGTTGAGGAACTGGTGATCCTGTTTCACCGAATATCAGCAGCCCCTTGGGGTCACGTGGTGTCCATTATAAAAAGAGCTCGCCAGGAGATTCTCTCTCTTTTGGTTCCACTCCCACCACTCTTAGCAACAGGTCCCTTCGTAGCAGCCCTTGATGGCAAACGTATTTGCACCTTCCACCAGACAGGACCCAAGAGCGACGAACGCACGCGCTGAGTTAAAAGGAACAGGACACACAGCTAAGTTCCAGCAGGCATTTTATCTGCAAACCTTACCAAACCTTCACATAACCTACCTAACCTTACCAAACCTTACCTTACCTTAACCCTTTAACTTATAACTTTACCTTATAACAACCTTACAACTAAACCTTACAAACCTTTCAAAACCCTACCATCTATCGGAATCTTGAACTCTTCTGTGAACTCTTACATATTCGTTGTTTGTTCCATTTGGTGTAAAACCCTGTTTATTGTTGTTGTTGTTGTCGTTGTTGGTGTATATAATTTTGTTGCACTAAAAGCCGTTCGTCTCCTTTCTTCAAAAGCTGTCACCAATTCCCTACTGCTGTTGAAGTACGGTTTATTCTTTTACAAAACGTAGGAAGAAACTGGGCTTTTCGGGGCTTATAAAACCCCCCATATATAAGTTTTATTTTTTATTCAGATCAGCGGGGAGCATATTTCTTTTAATCAGCGTTTTTATGACATTTTCATCTAATCTATGACTGTAGTGCATTTGGTTACAGTCAAAATGTTTAATTATATATATATATATATATATATCTTATGGTACGCACAAAATTTTAAGATTGCTTTTAAAAGTGTACTCATGTTTAAGACATCGTGAGTTTCAACACTAATGTATCCTTAGATGAGAGCATTACTATCTATGCTGACATCCTATACCGAAGCCACTTGGACCCCACCATTCCAGAAAAATCTTCTTGAGGTTGATGAGAGCATAACTATCTATGATGACATCCTATACCAAAGCCATTTGCACTCCCTCCAATTCCAGAAAAATCTTCTTAAGGTTGATGATACACATTGCTACCAAGTGTCTACAGTTCAGGTTCAATAACACAATGTATCAACAAATTGACGGAATCAGTATGGGTAGTCTTCTTGAAGCCGCGCAAGCGATTATCTTTGTAGGATTTTACAAAGAAAGATTGCTCAAAATCACCAACACACCATTATTTTACAAACGGTACGTTAATGACACTTTTGCAATTTTCTCCTTCAAATCAGAGAGCAGATGTTTTTTCCACACCGTCAACAAACTCCACCCAGTGTTGACGTTCACTTACGAATTTGAGAATAACAATAGCCTTCCATTACTTGATATCCTCATTGAGTGGACTAATCTTGGCATACAGATTTCCATCCATCGTAAACAAGCTTTTGCTGGCTCATAAACTCCATGGGGATCATTTTTCCCACGTAGACGCAAATTAGTTTAATTTAATGATGATCTGTTCTAAGTCCAAACTCCCCAATGAACTCGACTATATCAAAACAGCATTACTCAAGAATGGATATCCAGAGGATATAATCACTACCAGCATTAGATATAAATGCATGTGATTCTCTTCCAAGCCAAAATTTGACCAAAGAAATGTCCTGTAGATCTGGATAGGCAATGCCACCATGCAACTTCTTGAACAAATTAAAAGATCAGCTAATCGTTGCTCTCATTCCATTAAGTTCTGTGTCGTCCTTAAATCCGATATGCTGCTCCCTCCTTATCTCAAAACAAGGGTAAGAAATATTGAAAAAAGCTTTGTTATTATGCAAATGTGATATTTGCTACATCGGTCGTAGTACACTGAGATTGGATATTAAAATGAACAAGCACAACAGGTGGAATAGTCGTTGATGGTAGTAGAGACAGCTGGATGATCAATGTTCTGGTTGTGCAGTACTTTGGTTTAAACGAGGGGGTCGATGTGGTTTGAAGTGTTGATGCTAATTCGAACAGAGTTATTCGTGGACTAGATGCTGCAATGCTGGAGCTGCTCTGCAGTTGGTGCTGGTAGCTTGGTAGCGCAGGATCGAACGAGTGGGCTAAGACTGCCATGTCTTAGTTTGATTTAAGTGAGGAACGAACGAACGAACGAACGAGTGACTAAGACTACCGTGTCTTAGCGTGGCGGTGCCGAAGAACAAACGAACGAGTTCTATGACAAAGACTACCGTGCCTTAGCATTGCAGAGCCGGGGAACGATCAAATGAGTGTCGCGGCTAAGACTACCGTGTCTTAGATCTGTGTAGCTGATCATAGAACAGGGTACTTCTGGTTAAGACTACTCTTTCTTAGCTCTGCGTAGCCGAGGATAGAACGGGTACCCGTGGCTAAGACTACCGTGCCTTAGCGCTGCACGAGCGGGAATCGACTGAAATAGTTAAGACCGGATGGCCTAATTATCTTTTTTGTGTTTGCCTCCAGGCCGTCTGCTTCGACAATTTCATGAGAACTGTCAGAGATACTCCAACACATGGGATGGAGACCTCTAATTGTCCTTAAAAGGATCTTTTCGCATAGCAATGTAGGTGTAAGAACGATGCAAACACTAGATGTAGCATCACACCTTGAGAGCTTCGCTTACGAGTCCGGATTCTAAAAAATATTAGCAACGAGCGAACTGTCTGATTGTTGCAAAAACCTGTCTATAGGTTATATATATATATAGAGGGGAAAGTGATAACATGCTACCGGGGGCTGCGTGGACTCAAAGTTCGTCCATTAGAAATATAAGTGGTGATACAATCCTTCATTAGCCTGAAATAGGCTTCTGAAGATTGTCCACTTTATTTTGACAAAGTGACTTTCGCAAGACTGGCACTGTGAGTGTTGTAAAAAGATTGTCTTTCTTTCTTCGCCGACACTGCTAGTTAGGGCTATGGATGATTTCATTTCCGGTCGTAACCGGACGTAGCGTTTTAAGGGATTGGAGTGGTTTGGTTAGTTTACATTTTGAACAGAGCGTGACACTAATGTTGTTCAATCAAAATCCACCTTTCGCCATTGCTCGTCACTTATTGGACAATCTGGTTTGCGAAGCCACCTATAACCCCACCATGTTTTCCATCATTGAGTTGTCTTGCAATAAACTCCATTTGTCAATCATTGAATTCTTTTTTATTCCTAAATTCAAACCAGAAACCATTCTATACACTGCTTCTTTTTATGGAATCTATGGCCAACGGAAAGTCAATACTGTTACCCACGTCTACTCTGCAAGCTAATGGTAATTTTTTCCTTCCCCTCTTTTTGCTTCTTGTTCTTCACTAATCAAAAATTGGATTCCTCATGTATTAACTTAAGTATCACGGTAACATTTTTCTGAAGAGACATGATCGAAACAAAGGGTCTCTTTTTTTTCTAATTTTAGAATATCTTAATCATTTTAAAGATATTTTATCAATGTTAAACATGAGTACGTTTTTAAACGCATTACACACACACACACACACACATATATATATATATATATATATATGTAAATATTTCCTCCTTATAAACAAGAAAATGTTAAAAAGTTTCTGGCAAGACAAAAGAAGAGATAAGTATATCATCTCCCAAGTTTCTCCAACCATTCCACAAAAATCTATTAAAATAGAACCTCTCTTAATTGTTGGACTGAACAGTTTTCAGTACCCCCTTATACACACGTACACACACCCAAACATATATATATATATAAATATATATTTGAAGGTTTGGTCATGAAAAAAATTGTATTCAACGGTTAGTTTCCAGCATTTCTTTCTAAGTAGTTTCCTGCCTACTGTCTTTCACACCAACTCTCAAAACGAAGTGGTAAAATGTACGATCATATTTGGTCTGAGCGAATTTTGTCTAGTATTTCATCGAGTTTTTCATTTAAAAATATCATTCGCTAGAAAAAATGAAAGCATTTTCATAAATTTCATCATTTGAAGCCACAAAGACTGATTTAATGCCAACCTTGCTATATTGATTTTAATTGAATTTTGTCTTTTTGGCATAATATTCATTTTTATTTAACTTTCTAAACCAAGCAGTTGGAAGCAAATCGTCAATTTGTTTAGATACTTATGAGCAGCACAGTATGTTGTCTGTAATTTCATGAAACTTAAGGTATAAAATAGTTTCCTCAGAGGAAAAGAATTGATAGAGAAATGAGATACTTTATTTCCTGGTGAAGTTATTTTAAGAAATCAGTGATGTGTCTTGCTAAATACAGGAAATGCCAGAAAACTTTGCCGATAATTTAAATTTTTTAATGCTTTATTTTTGAGATACACACAATACATACATACATGCATAGACATGAACAGAAGAAATTTTAGTCGTTAACTATAAACATATACATACATATTTTCTATGTACACATAAACACATATATGTATTAAATCATATATTGATCTTCCTGATGTTCTGTCTGTATACATATGTGTGTATGTGTGTGTGAAAGGTTTTACTAAAAAGCTTGAGAGAACTTACACTTGCATTACTTAAAGAAAGAAAAAACTTACAGAAAAATTCCAGGTATTCACCGAAATCATTGCCCAAGTAGACAAACTTGGTGGTAAAATAATTTTAATAGATATCTGGAATTTTTGTCAAAACACATCAAATACTTGGTAGCACGGAAAGTAAACAGATGATTTAATATATCTATACAGTAGCGAGTATAAAGATCAGAACGATGTTAAGAAAAAGTCTAAATGTGAAATAGCTTCTTTTTTTAATTTTAAAGCTTCATAAAACATTTTTTATCAAGGAAAAATAAGGATATAAAGGTAAATTATGAATATAAGGATATCTAAACTTATTTTGATAAAGTTATAAGAATGATTATATAATATTCGAAAAAATAAATGATCAAAAACATCAGAACGAGTAACAAAATTATATTATTATAATAGATACTTCACATCTAAATGAAAACAGCGTTGATAACTCATTAGGACTTGATGTGTAGACCTTTACTTTCAATAACAGCTTGATATCCTTTGCTACACGAGCGAATTAATGTCTTGCATTCATCAACGGATATTTTCTCCCATTCTCCTTTCAAATTAGTCCATAGTTTTTCGACGTTTTTTGGACTCTTTTCCTTAGCTCTTTCGTTTAGTAACTTCCTAACATTCTCAAAAGGATTCATGTCTGGGCTTTGAGCTAGCCACTTCATAACAGTAACATCCTCATCAGAAAAAAAAAATTCATAACAAACTTCGCTGTGTGATATGAGGCGTTAATTTGCGTAAATACCGCTGGTTGATTAGTTGCAGTTCTCAAATTAGGTACAACACGTTTCTTCAATATCTCTTTGTATACAGTTGCGTTAATTTTACCGTGTAGCCAGACAAGAAGTCCTGTACCAGGACTTGAATCATGCCAAACACCATCACACTTACTCCTCCAAATTTATATCTACTTTTAGAGCACAGAGGCAAATATCGTTCCTTAGGACTGTGTCGATCGAACCTTCTCCCGTCACAACCGAACAGATTAAACTTTGACTCATCGCTAAAATGAACACAATCCAACTGTTCTTCAGTCCATATGACGTATTCAGTGGCATATTTTAATCGGTTCATTTTGTTCTTTTTAGAATTGTAAGGTTACTTGAATGTTCAAACTTATTTCATTAAGTCTTCGGGAAATAGAGTGCCATGATATTTTAATGCCAAGGATAGCATTAGCTCTTTTAGAGATAGCGGTTGTTGTCGCAAGTCGATCATTTTTTGAATTATTAATAATCCATCTGTGTTCCCTTGCAGTAGTTTTCCTAGGCCAGTCAGGTGGCTTCTTGGCTTTCACATAACCCAGTTTCCTCAAGTTTTCTTAAAATACTATGAATAACACATCTAGATTTCCCTGCAGTCTTTAAATTATCCTCATTCGAGAGTTTATCTTCATTACGTAACTTGACTATCAGTTTTCGAAGTTCTAATGATGTCCACTGATCATTGTTTACATAGCAAAAAATCCCATAGATTGTAAGAATCTGTATTCATTTCCAAAGCAAACCACAAAAAATACTTTCAGTTTTTTATCAGATTTCACACTATTTGGCAGAAATTATACAACACGAAAAAAAAAAAAAAATTAAAATAGGGAATGGATGAAAAATCTTGCAAAAAGTTCAGTAAAATATTTTAGCCAAGACATTTTGTTTATTCTATACTGCCATACTATTGAGGATTATTTCCTTTTCTTTTTCCTTTTTCTTTCCTTTTCTTCCTTTCCTCTTAGACACTCCATTATAGACAATGTCTTTGATGAAACGGGATATGCCTAACCCCCTCCTCCATCTCATTCGCTTTCTTTTCCTATTTCCTTTTCTTCTTTTTTCTCACTAAAATTAATTTCACCTCCATCGGATCAAAAATCTCGGATGAAACCTGATACATTTGATTCTATCATGGTCCACCATACACACAGATAATTACAGTCAAAGCCAAAAACCCTTTCCACCATCACTTAAACTCACATCTACCTCCCTCTCTATTTCTTCCCTTCCCTGCTTCTAAAATTTTGATTCTCTCTCTCCCCGCTTTTATATCTTTATTTTCTCCGTTATTTCATCTATTTCCTCATTTGCTTAAATGTAGAAAAAACCCCAAAATGTTTAGTCTGAAGAAATTCTTGGAATAAAGAATGAAATATCCACTACTACTAAACTCTTTACAAGTGTCTAATTTATCCATCTTTCTACTTATTTTCATCATATATGTAATTGTGTATTTGTATGAATATATTCCGAAGATATATTTATTAATACATGAATAATACATAAATATTCATTGTTTCTATTTTTTAATCATCTTTTGGACGATTGTAGTATCCGATGCTATGTATCATCCAAAAAAATTTTTCAAATGAAAAAATGAAACGAAAAGATAAAAAAATTCTAACCGTTTTATTGCCGTTAATGGCGTTTTGTTTAAAAATGTATGAGACGCAATTAGTGTTCGAAAATTTTTATTTTAAAAAATTTCATTTCTTTTATTTTTTTACTTTTCAAGAAAGAGTGACTTGTTTGTCATTGATTTAATGTTTTTTAGAATCCTTATAAGTATTGATAAATTTTGAAATGTCAAAAAATTACAACCTCGCTTCCCCCTACCAAAAAACCCAAAAAAACAAAAAACAACTTAATGTGTTTTGATTACAAAATTAAAAGGAATTATTTAAAAAAAAAATTTAATTCTTATTTTATATTTTTATACAAAAATAACATATTTTTGCTGCGTGCAATAAAAATATAATTTAGAAAATATTTTGTCTAGAAATCATTGAAACTATCAAAATTAAGAATAATTTGTTATTGATTAATAAAGTTATTTAGATAAGGGATATTGAAACTATTTAGAACTAATCTAACAAAGGAGATAATTTGAAGAAACCGAACCACTGTTTGATAGTGATATAACTAGAAATAATTTTAGATTCCAAAGTCATTCTGCGTTGTTTATTATGTATATTAACTAACATTTTGAAATCTTTGAAATTGAAGCTATGTTGAGTTCTAAATTGTGTTTCACTATATACATGCGTATGTGTGCACGCGTGTGTGATGGCATGGCAAAAAATCTAATCGTATATTTCTATGATCTATCTATCAATCTATCTATCTACACACGCGCATATATATATATATATATATATATATATATATATATTTCTTTAAGAAAAAACAAAAACCGGTCACATTAGGATATGCCAGTTACATTGAGCTCTTTACCAGGAAAATTTAGATGTTCACTATTGAATGTTTTTTTTTGTCCTGATGGAATTACTCCCAACTCCAGTTTAACTGATCCGAATACTTCTATATATATATATATATATATATTGTCATTCAAATACAGACTGCTTCATAGTATTACAACACTTCAGTGTGGCTAGACACGTTGGACACTTCAAGTTGGGATCAAAATCCGTTTAATTTTACGCTAGACCGACAACTTTACCGTACAGCCGTTTCGACGACCTACCTCAGCTCAGGAATATAACGCATCTTTGTATATAAATATACACATATAATATACACGTATATATGTGTGTTGTGAGTGAGTATACATTTGAATGTATATATATATATATATATATATATATATATATATATATATATAGAAAGCGCACGTGGTGTAATGGTTTTCATTGAAGGAAACGGAGTCAACATCCCATATCAAAATACCGGATGAGGCAGTCGATAAAAAAACAAGTGAAAAAGAATTTCAAATAAAAACAGTTTCACGATATATTATTAATCATCAGACGCGAAATATGATTTTTTTTTGCAAAGTTGAATTCAGTTTCTATTTATAATTATAACCTGCATATATCTGCAAAGAAAGTGTTTGTGTATGAAATTCTTTTTCATTTCGTTTTTAATGATGGTTTTAACGCTAGATTCGATGATAAAGATGACCCAACTCCATTTTTTTTGTTGTGGACTCATGCTGGGAATTCAAAGGTCTATCTTGCCAGGAAGTATAACCATCCCTTTAACTTTTTGCACGTCTTACATAATTGCATGCTGTTCTAAACAATATGGCGGGAAAATATGCACACAGCAATATAAATAAATTTAGGCAGTTCGGTATCTAAAAAACAAGTTAATGTTCGAACTATTTCCACTGTGTATTCTGATCACATGACTTCTTAACCGCTTTCCAAGCCATGGTTTCAAATCTCTCTTGAAGTCACCGTCTGTCACTCACAATGACACTGTGGTATCTTCTATCCGTTTAACGATTATACTACACTTCGTGTTAATAACGGATCTCATTAATCTATGATGTAGATCAGGGCTCAATCACTTGGTGATGAATACTGTAACGGAAAAATTGTTATTTTGGAATGATATATGTTGTTCGGTTTCTTTTCCATTAACGACATATCTTCACGAGTAATTTAATGCCTAAGCAATCTTCGTAGAAAAACAGCAGTGATAATATTTAACCCACTGCTAGACGGAAAAGGTTTTAATACCTTTCCTACGTGTATCAACTCGAAAGTGAATGTAACAGCGCGACTGGAATTCGAGCTTGCTTACTTCGAGGCCGCAGTCTAGCTCATTATCCTTTACACAACGGACACTGCTCCTCTATGTGTAGTTCGGGGATGGTAATTTTTGTAATTAGGTGGATTGCCACCATCTATGTATACATACAAATACAACTATATGTCTTTAAATTCACTCGTATTGCGATGCACATACTGCATATATTCATCTCTGTGTGTATTAGATGTAACTCAAATCTTGTTACCTCTTATTGGGTGACCTACTAATTTCATTCGGTTCATTGAGTAAAAAATATTTATATATTTCTATTTCTGATATTAATTTCATTGAACTTCCCATTTAACAGTTTATTCCTTTATCTTCTTCCATTTTTCAGTCTGTTTTGTAATTTTTTTAATGACTTTTTTCGTCTTTCTCTGTTAAGAATTGTTTGATATATTTTTGCAACTTTGCAAGGAAGCATTTTTTGCCAGTGTTTTGTAAAGATCAGCATAAATTGGAATCCAAAAGTGCACATAGCAGATAAGTAAAAACTTCCCAGATACAGTTGAAACAATTTTTGCTTCGTTACAAAAGTAACAAGTACACTAGCATTAATTTGATGGATCATTACGCCTTAAAAAAAAGAACAATTTCAGTGAGAATTTTTGTTAATTGCTACATTCAATTGGTCTAACTGAAAGCGGTGGTTGTTAAGATCCTTCCCTTTGTTCTTTTGAAAGAATTCTTAATATAGGATTATTCTCCCATCCCATCATGTACACAGTGTCGTATTTGTGGGATTAATTTTCCTGTCTGCAACACTTTTATACTGACTGGAAGAAAACTTCAGCCTCTGTTACCATAAAAATATCTAAGTAAAAAAAACCCAAGAAGAATCTCTCTTTTTTCATAAAGCATGGCTTTGAAGCAAGGACCAATTTTCATCCATCTGGGATACCTGTTGGATAGGACGACACTACATAGAAGTATACAGTACACAATGTCGTAAAATTACTTTTATACAAACAGTCGTTATCGATATCACAACTAAAGGAACTTTTCTCAAATATGTGTTTCTCAAAATTTTTTATCAACTTCATTTAAATATATGGACTACCAAAGAAACTTTTTGCGTTAAGACTTTCATTCATTCTCTTTATAATTCATTTCATATGTGTTTTCTTTACTCTATTCTAACAATGACACTTGTTGAATTATACTAATTGTTTTATATTCGTTTTTCATTGCATGAAAAAATTGTTCTCTTTATATCACCAGATGGCTAAGAAAACTTTAACCTTTAACAAATATTCATCCTGCAACAAATATACAGGTTATTCTGATTTCTAGAAACCTGGGTGATGAGCCTTTTCATATTCTTTGGATTATGGCTTTTGATACAATTTGTGGTGGTTCATTTCATTTAATGTATACTCTGTACAATTTGTAGTGGTTCATTTCATTTAATGTATACTCTGTAAATTTTTCTTGTTGTTTGAGTTTTATATCCTCTTTCCCATTTTGGGGTTCAAGAGGAGTCAGCAGCAAGGGTGACCGAGTGTCAATATTCTCTGTCAACAAGTTCCAATTTCTTTTCTTCACCCATCTAATGTATAACACCAAGCTGAGTTTGAACTCAGTGTGATGATTCCATTATCTCTACTGTAAACAGTTATCGCCTGTAATGATTATTTCAGTAAATGAATTCATCTGCATACTGTGACGATTACATTCAACATTGAAGGGAAAAATCCATCCATAAAATGTTTTAAGAATGAAACATTTAAATAGAATCTCTGAGGATAGTTGTGTTTAAATATGAAATCCACATATTGAAATGATTAACATAAGCAAGCTTGGTGCAAATCAATTTTAGAGCTTCATTTGGATATTTCTTAGTATGGTGGTGACCTTCATAAACGTAGAACATTTATTATCAACAGATGTCTTTATTTCAGAGCTACCAATGATAAATCTGTTGCATGCTTTAATTATGAGCAAGTTAAACTAGCTGATCATTGTGAATTTGCTTCTTACTGAGTGTTACATTCATCTGATTTATACCAAACTAAGCTAAACTTAGTGAATAACGTTCTGGTGGACCATTGTTAATAAATTCTCTATTTTAAGTAGTTCAGCACTTTTGAATTTGTATCAAACTAGCTAAACATTGTAAATGTTGTTTTAGTAGATTATTGTTAAAGAGTAAGACTCTCACTGGGTTTCTGATATTGCTGGACGTGTGCCAAATTAAGTTTAGTGAATGAGAATGACAATTCTCCAATCAAATCAAATGGGTTCAGAGACTTTCAGACTCAAAGAAGTTCTCCATCTGAATTTGATTTTAACATATATCCGAAAAAGTCGCATAAAACCTACGTAAGACTGATAATTGAAAAAAGAGTATCCGCTTATTTACTGATATATAATCCTTGTTCTGGACCTCTACTCTAAAGACATGCTCGTTGCTTTCTTGTCAAGTCAGATAGTTCATTATAAGGGGGACGTTTCTTCTTTGCGAGAAAGAAAAGGATTGGTTGAGTTAGTTTCTTGGATAAGGAGACCAGCTGAAAGTAAATGTGACTGCATTGCAGATAGCTGCCAAGCAATTAGCGTATTTATAGTTGTCACAGTTAATGATTCGGGTGAGAGGAGAATAGAATAAAGAAAAGTATTGTTTGATGTGGATGACAAGCATAAAGGCCTGATTTCAAATCATTTAAGGCAAATTTAAAACATAATCATACCTCCATCTTCGTCACTTGGTAATCGTCACAGTATGCAGATGAATTCATTTACTGAAATAATCATTACAGGCGATAACTGTTTACAGTAGAGATAATGGAATCATCACACTGAGTTCAAACTCAGCTTGGTGTTATACATTAGATGCGTGAAGAGAAGACACTCGATTACCCTTGCTGCTGACTCTTCTTGAACCCCAAAATGGGAAAGAGGATATAAAACACAAACAACAAGAAAAATGTACAGGTTTTCAGTCGGAAGGCATTCAAACTTTGAGAAGTAGCATGACGCAATTTCGGAAGACATGATGGTTGATAGTGAAAATATGTTGGTCATACAAGACACTTTAAAAAAACGAAAAAGATTCTGAAAGCAGAGTGTAGCCGACAGAATATGCAGAATCACTGTTTGCAGTTAACTCCTTACGAACTTTCTCTGACAAACTCGGTCTTAGATGGTCTCTCATTCTCTCTCAAGTACACGATTGGCTTATATATATATATATATATATATATATATATATATATATATATATACGATGTTCTCGTGGTGTAATATCTATCATCTGAGGAAATGGATACGGCGACCGGAGTTCAAATCCTTGATTAGGCAGTTTGGATTTCACGTAGCTCTAATACCCTTGGAAAAGGCTTGAATCCATCTCTTTTCTCCTCTCTTGTAATGGATAAATAGTAGAGTTCGTAAGAGGTTGAACGTGAGCGATTGAATGCTTTATAACACTCTCACTGATTCCCTATTTAGTCGATCGGATCATGATTAAAAGTCGACAATAAATGAAGATGAAATATGCGCATTAAGCTGTGGTTTTATTTTTTTTATCAACGAATACGAAGAGATAGAAACCCCAAAAAAGACACCAGCGTGATCTTGGTGACAAGATGATCAACCAGAGAAGAGACAGAATGGAGTGAAGAACGAACTGAAGTAAGGTGAGGTGATGGGAGTTGACCGATCGTAGTGTAATGCCCGTATTGCATATCTATAAAACATTTAACATAGGACGATCGAGTATGGGCTATGCAATTCCACGAGAAAAATTAGTTTGAAGATATCGGTTTGAGTGATTGCCTGCTCACATGAATTTGAAAGTGCAACTAGCCCTGCTATTTTCTTCGGAAGGAAAGGATTCATGCCTTTCCGAAATGTGTTAGTAAGAAAAACACAAACGAATTAACAAAAACTCAAATTCTTTTCACGATGCTAAAAACCAATTTCAACTTTGAAAATCTAGATAATCTTTTCTTATTTGTTTCACTGTGTAAAGAAACTTTTAATAGAAACATTATCATATATTTTCCCTATCTTTAAATATTTTTCAACCTAATCTAGAAATACTAGATATACTTTATCTTATGCAGAAAATCTTCTACTAAAATATCTTTAGCCAAAGCTCCTAATAAAAATAGGATTTCCCCAGAAAACAATGACCTTATCAATGATAGAAAACATCTGGTTTAATTGTTTTGTGTTGTGGCCAAAATACAGCGAGCGTTCAGCTTATGAGTTGTGTGTATAATATCAACTGTATTCAAGTTTATTCTCTTCTGAACTTCTCTTTTCTGTGTTTGATTCACTGCTTCTTGATGCGCAAATCAAAAGAATATAACTTCTTTGGGATTTTGGGAATTGTATTGATCAAATAAAGTCAAAATGAATCATTCTGAGCATATTAAAAACCTTTTTGAAAATCCACATCAAATGATAATGGATTATAATTTAATCTACTCGTCTGTGATGTTTCTTCTGAAATGATTGGCAAACAGGTACTCGAGCAGAAAATTACCCTTTGGGATTTATGGTATTCTAGACACAAGAACTTCATTAGAAAGTTTTAAATGTTTGGCACCAGTCTTCTATAAAGCTACTCTTACAACATTTTGCCATCAAAGTTGATATTTCTATGACTTAAATAACAAGAGCAATAGAGATAGTGTTTGGGATAGAATCAAAACTAGAATCAATTTATGTGATGGAATTGATAAAAATATAAGAGAGATCAGTGGAATGAGATTGTGGCATCGATGCGAAGAGTCTGGAGTAGATTAAGGAAAATATAAATGAGGATGACACACACACACACACACACACACACACACACACAAATATATATATATATATATGATTATTATCAAAATTCACCACTAAAGTGTTTTTAATCTTCACTGTACTCTGAGTACGAAAACCCAGAGCAATATCACAATATTTTCAAGTATGAAATATAATCATATCAAAAACGGAATAAAAAAAGGAATAGAACAAACTACTCTGATTTTCTCGTTGATGATTCTTAGTTGGCTCAGTATTTGACATGTCTAAGGTTCGGCAATGTAAAATTTAGAGTCATGAGTTTTTTTTTCCCATTTTTATTAAACTTCTACGCGATACTTAAAATATTGTAATTATATTTATATATACATATCTTGACTAGGGCACCGCGGTTGGTGTAATGGTTGGCAAGCTAAACAAGCTACCTACACAAGTGAGTTTGAGTTTCATTAGGTGCCCCATTGATGCGGCCTTGTGTCACATATAAGCAACAAAGCTTAGTAAATTAGTACATATCTTGACCAGAAAATTCAGTCCGACAAAATTAATCTTGGAAAACCCAGTCCTATGATTTGATTATCAAGTAGTTCTTTAATATTTCTATTGTAATATTCTATTAATTTTAATTGGTCACAGACAAAGATTCTTAGGCAGACAAAAGCAGTTTGAATGACATCCGCTCTCAGAAAGTAGGAAGACTGTTAACTGTGAAACATTGGAAAAATGTTGCATTTTAAACACATTACGAAAGAGTGGATAATTAAAGCGAGACAAAAACGGCTCTGTAAGAAAGAGAGTTTAAAAGCCGAATAAGTGCCACCCTTTTTTTAGTGTATTGCGGAACTTTGTCAGGGTTTGTTCTGCCCATTTTTTTTTACCGTTCTTTATCTGTGTATCAGCCTTGTTTCTTGTGTTTGCTTTATTTTCAAATTCGTACAGCCAGTTGCCATAGGACTGTCTGATAGAGGTCGCCAATATATCAACTGAAGACAGGGAGGTGTCATTCCTTTCAGTCTATAAGATTCATCTTTCTGGTCTCCATGACATTGTTGTTGTTCTTAATCTTGCCAGTCCAATTTTTAGAAACGAATTTCGGCCGCTGCGATAGAAATCGAATTTTAGTAAACAGTTTAATTTTAAAAAGCAGTTTAGCGGCTGAGACCGCTTCGTAACAAAATGCAAATTACAGCTACATATAAAAAAGGACTTGTTTGTGTGCAGAACTATTCAAGGCAAATTATAATTGTCTACTCACACATTTTCTCAAAATCTTATCCTTTATTTCAAACATAGATTTGATAGACTCATATGACTCTCAAATGTGTCACAGAAAACACTGAGAGTCATATGCGGTTCTCAGAACAATGAAAGGGTTTATTTTCTTTCAACTTGGTTTGAAAGCTTCATATGACTCTCAAACGTTTCACAAAAAACTCTGAGGGTCACATGTGGCACTCAGAATAGTGAAAGATTTTATTCTTTTCCCACTCATCAGATCAAAGAATACACAATGAAGATGGTGATGATTAGACTCAGATTTTTTTTCTCAAATCCCTTATAGGATCTGAAATGTTATTAACTTCTACAAATGCCCTGTATAATGATATGTACTGGGCCACGGTATTCATTTTGTTTTTTAAATTCAAGGATATTTGATCATTCCATTGTGTTATTTTCCTCAATTCCGATGCCAATGAAGTGATTCCTAAGTTAGAAGATGGAGACAAATTCATAAGAAACAAAAATTTTCCGCTTTGTTTTTCCCTGTCAATTTTACAATAGTTCCTCTCAGTTCTGTTACTGAAATGATGAGCATGAAAAAAAAAGTGAGGAAGCTGTTGAACTGAAAAGAAAATACATAGACTCATGAATTGCATCATTAAGTATTTTGTGAATACTTACGTAATAAGAATGTAGAAATTCTATTATTAGCATTCTTTTATTTTCTTTTCACTCACCAGATCAACGAAGACACACTTACACACACACACACACACACACTTACACACATACACACACACACACACACACATACACACACACACACTCATATATATATATATATATATGTGTGTGTGTGTGTGTGAGAGAGAGAGAGAGAGATACAATGACAATAAACAAAGCAAGTGAAGAGTTCCAATCAACGACTTTATTCATTCTGATTCTTTTTGGATTGAAACCGTATTAATTTTATTATTCTTTCCCACTTCATTATTGATCATAACGATATCTTTTTTCTTTCGAAAATTGAAAAAAGAATCAGAGTTGTACACTTGAATTAAAGATGTATTTCAAAGGTGTTTAAAAATAACAAGTCGATAAAGAAGAACAATTGAGAGTGATGAATAATTTTGTTTCTCTTTTTAAAAGAAATTTTATGTGCATTTTTTTTAATACGAAAGATTGTATGAAAATGATTCGATAAAAGTATTAGAAGCGGAATGTATGAACTCATATGATTCTATGTTAATGTCAAGTTAATAATTTGCAAATGTAAACCATTTTCTAAGCGAGAAAGCCAATTTCTAGTTGTGGAAAGATTGTAACATAAACCGCTTTATTACTAGGTGGCCTTCATATCTTTTTCGGACGTTGGTCGTGACTCTCTGGACTCTCAACATTTTATTTGATGTACATCTTCGCCCTTTCGTTGTGGGTCCGTGGCTGTTTTATTCGGAGACATCTCGGTTTGGGAAGAATAGATAACAAACTAAAATTGTTTTGTGTACATTTATTAGTTTGTTTCTTCTCTGACGTCTCTATTCTTAAATATTACCCGTGTATATCAAGGAGTTGTTCGCGAAATAGGTGGAAAAACATGCACCCATTATTTGCACATATGAGCTTCTCGACGTCAAGAAACCAACTAATTAAATTTTTTACTATCTTTCTCTAGAACAGGTTTGATCACAAGACTGAAACTTTCTTATATCCGCCTAGGTCTCAGATTAACCTCGGGTTCATAAGTTCTAAATTATACCAAGTTGACCTACGGTGTTTTTCCACGTCGTTAAATGGTTAAAACTTATTTGAATTCTCTATTACATGAAGATTTTGTCCATCTCTTATGTAACATTGCTATCCGCAGTGCTGGGCTTACCTATTAGCTAAATAAGCTATAGCTTAGGGTCACACTTCCCTATGTTTTAAAACATATTTTTATTTCCTCATTTGTTTATATTCTTTAACACAGGTAAATGAAAAATTATATATATATACATATATATATATATATTTGTAAAAGTTTGTAAAATTTGTCATATTTCTCTAAAGCAAAATCGTGTTTAATTATCATTTTTATATTAACGTTAATAATGAAGACATAATTTCTATAATTATTTCTTCATTATTACATTAATATAAATATAA
Source organism: Sepioteuthis lessoniana (assembly GCA_963585895.1). Lineage (NCBI taxonomy): Eukaryota > Metazoa > Mollusca > Cephalopoda > Myopsida > Loliginidae > Sepioteuthis > Sepioteuthis lessoniana. The sequence continues at coordinate 74,435,569 of OY757917.1, read as the reverse complement.
TAATAATTTTTTACTCGATTTTGTTTTAGAGAAGGATTACAAATTTTACACAATTGAGGATCTCGGTATCTGAAAGTCAGGCCCTAGTTAACAATGACTAACTTACCCACATAATTCTATAATGAGGGGAACCAGTTAGGCGAAACGAGTTCGTAACGAAATGTAGATTTAGCCTTTGAAATCTTACGGCTGCTGTTACGACTGAAATCAATCATAGATAAAATAAGCAACAAAAAATAAATAACAGGAAGTTGAGTTGAAATTGATGTTATCTTTTACGTATGCTTGGCAATAAGCAACATTTAAAAAATGTTTCTGTGTGCGTGTTAATTTTTTTTACACGTTCTGTGTACGTAAATGCTTTAGCATTCTTTTTCAATTGGTTCCTGGCGTATCAGTCCTGCATTTCTTTGAGAATAAAGCTTTGCTATCGTTGTAAAATTGAGGACAGATATTTTTCCTTCTTCGGCTGAAGAATGTAAAGTCTAGGCCTGAACTCTTTGACTACTCAACTGAAACTGATTTGCGAGGTAGATAGCCGGTATTCAAACCCACTCTATGTTAATGCACAAAACAAGTAATCCGTGCAGAGAGATTAAAATATATGAAGATACAGCTTCATATCAAATTAGATCTATTGGTGTTTCAACCCAGGGAAAACTTACTGGTATAAGTGTGTCGTCACATGCCCACTTTTAGCACGGCAACCAATGCTTTCGGAAATATATAATTACACTGACCTTTTCTCTCTCAGTTTCTGTCCGTCCACCTCTCTCTCACACTCTCTCTCTCTTCCTTTTTTTTCTTGGTGGACTCTAGGTAGCAATGTTATATGTCTTGGTCTTTGGCCTAGTCACGTCAGCTAGCACACAAACATACATGGGGAACATTAATGTAGCCTCTGATAAAAGCCATCTTGTGGCATCACCAGCTGACATACTCAGCTAATCTTCTGAACCTCATGGACTATATTTAATTATAGAAGCTGCATTCTTAAATATAAAATGGTTCTATCCATGTCAATACGAATGCTCCATACCGATTCCATCGAAACAGTTTATCTACTTTATACAACTGCCATATAAGAAACTTATGATTAAGTTCTTTCCAAGCCGACACATAAAACTCACGTTTTATCCGCACTTAAATGGTCCTACCTATGTAAATTACGTGCTGCATGAGGGACACTCATAAAAGTCCTTTTCAGGTCAAAGGGGCCATTTCGACGGAATTTAAGAGTTTATTCAATGTCGATTACTATCTTGGCAAATACAGCTTCAGGTATATTTTGAACACATCTCATGCTGCTAACGCCTTGAAGTTTATCTTATGTACTAGGGGAAGTAAAAAGATTTGATTTTGAGATTTCAAGCTCACCTGATACTCTCCGAGTGCTACTCACCGGATTTGTGTTTGTGGTTTCAAGCACGGCCTCAAAAACCATGATTTTAGACCTACTTGATCGTCGAGGTTCTTGCAACCTGGGTGAAATTCTCTTAAATTATCCGGTTAATGTCGTGTGATCAACTGCAACTTAAAATATTTTTTATTGCTTCCGTGGCATTATGGCCCTGTTCGAATTTGTATATTATAGGGTGACTCAATATACATGGGTCCCATATGACTACCAATAATAATGTTGTGCTCTTTTTTGTTTCAAATTTGAAACTATAACAATTATCAATTCTCGATCACAATTCCTTGGGCAAGAGGGGAAAAATATTTTGCGTCACTACTTATTTGGAGACAATATCATTTAAAACTGTCTGCAAAATAGATGCAAACCATTAATATGATAATAATTTATTACTGAGGCAAGAAACTCAAAAAAAGATTACATGTCCTGGAAGGTGATATAATAACAATTAAAAAATGCATTGATATGATGTCTCTACCTCAAAAGATGCATTTTTATGGGACCTGTTCCAAAAGACCACCATTGCGTTTTTCTCAGTAATAAAGCATTATCATATTAATGGTTTGCATCTATTTTGAGACACCATGTATAAGTTCCGAATGAGACAACATTGTACGTTCATTTGTGTGGCTTTCAAATCACGCAAGGAGTGAAGCAATACACAACATGTTAGCGCACTAACTACTACGATACTACTTACTACAGCGGGTACATTACACAGCTAGAACTGCTGTGATATATGCACTGAAAACTGGTATTTAACCGAAATTGATCAAAACTTTTCACTCACCCTCGTAAAATAAATGGGCTGACACTTCATTGTTATTATGTGAAATTACCACATGTTGTCATCAACAACGGTGTAGTGAATTTGACGGGAAGGATAAAATGTCTGTCATCAACAAATTTAAAATAATAATTTTAAAATCTTATCTTTCAATCATAGAGCAAAACAATATATTAAGAGGGAATTAAGACGCAACATCTACGATAAACAAAGGCAATAACTGAATTTCCTTACTCTTATTAACACCGTACTTACAAAGTACTTAATAATTCAAGTCATTGACGTCTTTATTTTCTTTCAGTAATTTAGCAATTTTCAACTATATTATTTTATCTTTCGTTTCTGTACTAAGAAAGACATAATTGCGAAATTTGCCCCAAGAAAACAAGTTATTATTTCTAATTTCAGAATCCTTTAATTTGCAAGGTGAATACAAAATTTAGTTCAGACAATATTTTACTAGCAATACCAAAACGTTGAGGAGTAGAATACAATCGATCAATAAAACAAGAATGACAATATAAAATAGTTGCTACTTTTACGAGGGTAGCGTGAATTTAACAAATTATAGGTAACGAGTTTGCAACAAAATGTATCTTAATATTATAACCGAGAAGTTTTCCGGGAAACTGTGATAAATGATTGATGCTGAAATTAATTATAAATAAAACAATCAAACAGAAAAGCAAACAAATAAAGGTTGAGCTGAAGAGATATAATCTTTTATACGTATTATTTTGGGAATAAGCAAAAAAATATGATTTTGTGTAAGGATTAAATTTTCGTACTTGTTCAATGTACATAAACGTTTTTAGTATTCTTTTTAATTGTTTACGTAGTTGCTTCCTTCCTTTGAGGATAAAATTTGCTCATCGTCGTAAAATTCTGTACTGATATTTTTTGTATCCTCCTGGAGTATCTAACGTCTTCTTCGTCAACCAATGACTAGAGAAAGGGATTGTTGATTGGCATAATGAGTAGAGTGTTCGCCAATGGTCTGGGAGACTGGGGTTCAATCACAGGTCGAGTCATACCAAAGACCCAAAAATTGGTAACCTATGCCGCCCTGGTTAGCACTCATCATTATAAGGTAAGGACCAAGGGTAAAGTGGAGCAATCTAGGGAATGGAATAGCGCCCTCTTCTACACATCGGTTCAGTAGCTGTTGAAAAGAAAGCCTTTGGTTCGCCCTTGATTACGGTCGCCAACTTTACTTTTACTGATATTTTGACAGCAAAATTGGGATAACGTCATTTTTTAAATAAATGTCACACAGGTTATTTTCTATTTTAGATTTGTCGAAACACCGGGATTAGGGACCGTTACCTATTATTTATTTTTTCTATTTTAGATATAGTAAAACCTTGAGTTAGGGACTGTTACATATTCATTATTTTTTCTATTTTTAGATTTGCTGAAACTCTTGGATTAATGACACTTACATTTTCTATTTGTTTCCAATTTTTAGATTTGCTGAAACTCTAGGGTTAGGGACAGTTCAATAATCTTTTTTTTTTTCTATTGGTAGATTTATTAAAAACTTGGGTCAGGGACCGTAACATATTCTTTATCTTTTTATATTTCTAGATTTGGCGAAACACTTGGGTTACAGACTGTCACATATTATTTATTTTTATATTTCAATATTTGCTGAAACACTTGGACTTAGAGACCGTTACACTACGAAATTGCTATTGAACCCATCAAATATACCCGACTAAAATCTAAAAGTAGTAATTATTTTTCTAATGTTTTTTTATTTTATTTTTTTTTTCTCTCACAACATTTCATGCTGATATAATATTCAACTGTCAAAATAAACAAAATAAAATTAGAAAGTTGCCTCTGACAAGATTTGAATCAATATCCCATCAGAATGGCATTATATAAAAGCAAGCCTAATCAGTCGGGGCAATAGAATACGCCGACTACATCTCTACTTAAAATATTTCTATCTTTGTCCTAAAGTTGTTGTTATATTTGCATAAAAATTTAATACACTAAATGTGCCAACAACTATGGGACAGGAAGTGCAAAATCACTATCATTAGTCATTAATTTTTTCTTATTTTTTCCTTTTTTAACGCAAAATTCTAAGCTAAATCAAAACAAAAAACTGTATGCCTACTTACCGCCCATGACACAAACCAAACTCGTAAGACATGCTGAAGAAGTAAGAACGAACTTGAACTGACGTTCTCTTATGAACCTCTACTCATGGACACACCAGTGTCGGCTGACAAGCACTGTGTGGACACTGGATACAGTCTAAAAGACATAGAGTGATGACTAATAGAGACAGATTGTGAAAAAGAGTCAAAAGAATCAGTACACCTTGAAGATTATGGTGTTGACAGGGTTGTATATTTGTGATAAAATATTAACAATATGACAATGTCAAATTCTTTGAAAACCAACCAAATTCCTTTCAAAGACTTTATGAATGCAATTAGTTTTTGAATTCTCTAGCAGAACCAGTAAATCGTTTGGATTAATTGGAAAAGCAGTTTCATGACATTTTTGTTTTATGGATTCTCCTGGTACTTCCAATCTTATAACCCAGATTCATTTTGTTTATCGATTGTCTTAATTCAAAATAAAAAAAGAAGAGACATCCCAAACTGGATTCGTAAACATCGACTGAGTTCATTCTGAACATTAATTTGTGCAGCATAATTTTCTTTCTGGGTTGATGATATCGACGTGAGACCTTTTGTTCAAGTTGGTCACTGTTTTGAACTGTTCTTCTCCTTGCACGTGTCAGGTTAGTCTGAGATAATGTTTTATGTCCAACGACAGAGATTTGCAATAACATTTAATTACATAGCTGTCATCTTCAGTTTTATGAGCAAGTGTAATTGAACCAAACAACGTGGAAGAAGACTACAATTTACTGTCATTAACTGTATCTGTAGACAACCATCCTTTCTGATGCATTTAAAAAATGTTCAGTATATTAAAACTGCTAGTAATCTCTCTCTCTCTCTCTCTCTCTCTCTCTCTCTTATATATATATATATATATATGAGTTCTAAGATGTTACCAGAAATGATTGGTAAGTGAAAGGCCTAAGGTAAATTAAGAGCTTCACAGCTCTTTGAATGAATATTTGAAGTACAAGCAGTAATTGTTTTATTTTTTCAGTTCCAGAAACTTGAAACTGAGGAATATTTAAACTTGAACTGATCTGGTCACGTGATTTATATTGCGCGTATGTCACCTGAACGAAGCAGTTCAAGCCATGAAAGGTAACTTCTGTTGTTGGCAGTATTGTGATAGTTGGTGCGCTGACACGTTGTGTACTGCCTCACTCTGTGTGTGGTTCGAAAGCAACATAAATGAACGTGCAACGTTGTTTAATTCAGAATTTATACTATATGCCACGGAAACAACCAATGGTAAAGGTACAGTTAAATTACAGTACAGTAACTTGATAATTCAAAGGAGTTTCACTCGAGTTACAAGAACTTCAACGATCACCTAAGGTAAAATTATGCCAAAGTTTTATTTAATTCGGAATTTATACTATATGCCACGGAAGCAACCAATGGTAAAGGTGCTGTTAAATCACAGTACAGTAACTTGATAATTCAAAGGAATTTCACTCGAGTTACAAGAACCTCAACGATCAGCTTAGGTAAAATTATGCCAAAATTTTATTAAATATTTACTGCGAAAGTCCCCGTAGCGAAATGGTTAAAGTGTTTGACGTCGAAATAAGTGAGTTCGAACATTAGTCACGCCATTACTTTCACTTTTGGACTTATACCCTCGAGAAAGGTATAAACCTCCTTATTCCCCCAGCAACGGATTAAATAGTGTCACTGCTGTTTCTCTGCAAGGATGGCTTTAGCAGTATATAACTCACAAAGGTTGACATGTCATTAAAATAAAGAAACCTCAGTTAGTAATTATGGATATAATTTGCATTTGTGTTTAGTGCAAATTTTTAGTTAACCACAAATCAGCTGTGATGGAAAATTTAGAATACTTGAGCTAGTTCATATTCAACGTTTTCTTGTTCCCTGTTTGTAATATAATATAAAGAATATAAATGATAAAGATCTATTTTCTCTTAATAGGATTTATCTTTGAAAGAAACAATTACTTTTTGTAACTATTTGGTGTAGTTTTTTAACTGACAACAACGACTGGAAAATAGTCATTGCTTTAAAAAATGAAATTGAAAGAAAGAATAAGAATTTGACATTTTTCTCCTAGTCCGGAGGTGTCTGAGATCCAAGTCTTGATCTTTTTCCCTGTGTAGACTGATACTTCAGCTAGTTTATTTTTAATGTTTCTCGTTCTCTTTTCATAAAATAACATGAAAAGTATATATGGTAAATCTCTTTTCTATTGTATGGACTAATCTTTTGTAAGAAAAATTACTTTTTGTGAATATTTGGCGTAAATTCTTAGTTGGCAACAACAATTACAGAATAATTATTGTTTGGAAATATAAGCAGAAGTTATTTACGACATTTTTCTCTTCGTCTAAATGTTACTGAGACCCAAGTGTTAATCTCTTACAGTGTAGATAGGTACATTGATTGATTAATTCTAATGGTCCGTAAAGCTGTCTAGGCGTATTCTATAACTAGAGGTTAGTGAATCGCGTTCCTTGTATGTTTATATTCATATTTCTTGAGTAGTTGTTTCTTAAGAATTTTTTTGAGTATGAATACTTTTTAAGCAGATGTGTTTGATCCATAGATGGGGCACTGACAGGTTCTACCACTCAAGGTCAGAGCTGACCTGGGAGAAATAACAATGAAGGGGTACTCCATACTTAGCAAATTATCGAGAACAGGCTTGGTTTAGTTTGGTTTGGTTTAGTTTTATGGAATATCAACCTTTGACGGTTATTTAATGCCAAATCCATTTTTATTCATATTAGATTTTGTTGATAAGATTTTAAAACGAGTCTGATCTCATTTTTTACGCAACCAAATGGTTTCACTTATTTTTTTTTAATAGGAATAATTTTAATTACTATTAATCTTTTATTTGCATACAGTTTAATGTTTTTAAATATTGCTATGTACCACTAAAAATTCCGTTGAACATCAGATATTTGTTTGGACTCAGGTTAATGAAGGAACAGTCCTTTTTCAAACAATTCAGTTGAGCATATCAACAAAGTTAAATACTTCCAAGTAATGCTATGTATTACTAACAATTCAATTAAACATCAGTCATTTATTTACACACAGTTAAATAATCAAATAGTTATATTTCAAACCATTCAATTTAACATAAGTACACAGGTTTTTAATTAAACATAGTCAAATGTAAAAATAGTTCTATTTCCAACCATTCAGTTTAGTTTACGTACTCGGTTTAAACGCCAAACGGTTCTATTCGACCCATAGATTGGACCCTATCAGGTGCTAACACTCTGGGCCAGAGGACTTAGGGGCGATGGCAATAAAGAGGTTCTCCACATTCCCTAAAACCACAGCATTACTGAAGCATCACTCTCAGATTGTTTTGTGTCATATCCAGGACACTCATTGGGGGAGTCTTATCCCTCTGCAGAGATGCAGTCGGTGTATTCTGCAGTCATAATCGGCTGGGCTATGAGAACAGGAGGCTCACTACTAGATACAGTTTACTGCCATAGTTAAAGCTCCTTTTGAGGGGTTGGTGATACGCTCAGTGTATTTTAAACAGCGCCGACAGGTAGGTACGTCAACTAGTTTTAGGGATACATTCATACATTCAAGTAAACATTTAAGTTATTTTCTGATTTATCAGTGTATTGATTAAAATGAAGAAACTCAAACAAAAAGAAAACATTCAGTCTGGTTCATGAAAGTTTTGATAAATAACTAAACAAATTTCATTTTTGATGAAATATTTTTATGCAGTTTACAAAGATTTCAATATCAAGCCAGCTTGCCTCAAATATCGATGAGGACATATAGCAACAAAATATACTAATAATACATGTTTATAACCACAGGTATATCTTCACTCGAAAACATCATTTATCACTAGTTAATAAGTATCCAAGAAGTAACAGAAGCAACCGGCGATACTTAAAAAATGCTGGGTAACAAAATGTTTCGATAAAATAATCATGGTATATATTTTAGCTAGATTCTATAAATATAGAAATATTAACGTGATATATATAGGAATAACCATGGTAATAACAGAAGGTTTTTAACCTAAAGAATATTTCTGATTTTTTTATTCTTCTAACATTTGACAACTTGGATAGGTTAGGTTAGGTCATTTGGTTCAATGGCACATCAACTCTTGATGGCTATTTAATACTAAATCCTATTTATACACGTATTGTATATGTTTTCTTAAGTGAAGAGTTTGTAGGTTAAATTTTATAAACGAGCCAGAGGTCATTTGTTTGAACACAGTTCGTGGATAAAACCTTTTGTCATTTATTGCCAACCCAATCGGGTGGGGATGTTGAATAAACCGACAACATTTCTGCAGAGGCGTAAGACCTTTACAACGAGTGTCCTGACGCTAAACAATCAGATAGTGAGGCTCCAGTTCTGGAGTTTTGGAGAACATGGGGTACCCGTTCATCGACATTGCTTCCAAGTCCACTCTGACCCGAAAAGGTAGCAACTAACAGGCTCCTTTCTATGGGTCAAATATAACTGTTTGACTTTTAAACTGCCCGCAAATGAATGAGTTATGTTAGATTGAATTGTTAGAAATACGGCTCTTTGACCATTTACCTGTGTGTAAACAAATGACTGATGTTTAATTGAATTGTTTGTTATTCATTGCTATACTTGGAAATATCGAACTGTATGCAATTGAATGAATGAATTGTGTTAAATAGAATAAGTAAAGTTGGAGACCGTAGTCAAGGGCTACCAGAAGGTTCCATTTTCAATAGCTACTACACTGAGGTGTAGGGGAGGGCGCTACTCCTTTCCCTGGATTGCTCAACTTTACCCTTAATCCATACTTTATATTGCTGAGTGTTAAGCATGGAGGTATCAAGTACCATTTTTAAAGTCTTTGGTATGACACGACCTGGGGTTGAACCCAGGTCTCCCAGACCATTGGCGAACACTCTACCCATTAGACCAATGAGCCGGTACTGTTAAATAGAATAGTTAGTGTTAAATAACAATACTTGTAAGTATTTCACTGTCTACAAGCAAGTGATGTGATCAACATTGATTTGAATTATGTGTTATATAGCAATAATTGAAACCAATTATCTGTGCAGAATCATTAGAAATACTATAGTGCAGACAAATTAGTTCTAACTCATTTTAAAATGAAATTAACTTCAAGCTATTCGGTTAAAAATCATATGCAAATGTATTTAAATGTGTGTAAACAAATGACTGATGTTAAATTGTTACTGTTACATAGCAATACTTGAAACCCTTTAACTGTGTGCAAAAACAAAATGAGCTCGGGTTCGTTTAAGGATGTTATCTATAAATTATTCGTTTAAAATCATTTGGATTTCATATATATGAATAAACAGGATCACCTTTTAGAGTTGGTACGCCATAAAACCAAACCAAACCATTTATTGCATTCAGTTAAGTCTTGCCATTTATTACACTTAGTCAAAGATTTTCAAGAAGTTGCCATCTATTGTTTGCACACAGTCAAGCAATGCTTTTTATATTTTGCTCAAAGTTAAATGGCTTCAAGAATTTTGATCTTATTCCAATAGTTGAATTTAATTCTAATCATTTATTTGCACACAGACATATGGTTTCATGTACAGTAAATGTTTAAACAGTTCTATATGGCCCATAGTACTCTTTCTCTCTTTCGATGGCAGTTTTTATTCTCATCTACAGAAGCCACCCTTATACATGAGCAGCAGTAGGTCACCAGTCGAATTATTTGATCCTGGCCGTTGAACCGTAGGATTCATACACCCAGGACCAGGTTAGGTATAGCGTTGAGCCATCAGAGGGTTTATCCGCTTGTCTTTACCTCCACCATGCAGCTTCCCATGGCTTTCAAAAATAAAAAAAAATGTTCCCCTCGCCCCACTTTCTTCCCCTTTGGACGAGCTAAGGCAGGATGACCAGCTAGAACTTACATACAGCAGGTCTGTGCCGATACGGGATGTAGCCCTGAAGACCAGCAGGAAGCAATGGACGATAGAGAAGGTTGGCGAGAAAGGGTCAGTGATATCTGTGCTGATGGCACGACATGATGATGATGATGATGATATGACCCATAAATGGGACTACCAATCCGGGTCAGAGTGGACCTGGGAGTAATGACAATGATGAGGTACTCAACATTCCCCAAAGCCCCAAGACTGGAGCCTCGCCATTAGGTGGTTTAGTATCATATACAGGACACTGTTTAGGGGAGGGGCTTTTACTTCTATGCAGGGATGCAGTCTGCGTATTCTACAGCTCAAGCTGATAGGGTGATTTACAAATTTAGAAAGTCTTTTTCACTCATTATTCATTGGTATATAACGGTAAAACAAGGACCCGATGACATTCCTCCAAGATTTTTCCGAAAAAAAATAGTATTGTATTTCATATCAAATTCTGTCTCATTTGACAACAAAAAGCATTTTTTAGTGATTGCTTCTGAGAAATTAAGTGTCCTCTTAAACTAACCTTAAATAGTCTATATTAACGTTTGAGGTCAAGAATAGGATATATAAATCAAAATCATTTCATTTGAATATCTTGTCTCTTTTATCTTCTCAATCAATAATAGTTATCACGGATACTTGTTAATAGTTATTATGTTGCCTCAGACCAACACACACAAACACACAAACTTTAGCATACTAATGTAAATGTGAAAATTGATTCATATCTCTCAGGATCAAAGAAAAATATATAAGAAATTATATAGCAATTCTAAGATATTAGAGTTTGATATATTTATGTTTTTGAGTTCTTGTAACAGTCTCCAAACACAAATGATTCATCAATAATAAAATAGAATTATACTGTCATAGAAAAAAACCTTGTATCATAATTTCCAAAAGTAACTTTCCCCCTATTTTTCTAGCAAAATCTTGGGGTTCTCTATTTCTTGATTAATTAGTAAAGTTGGCGATCTTAGTCAAGGGCGATCCGAGGGCTTCCTTTTCAATAGCTACTACACCGATGTATCGCGGAGGGCGCTACTCCTTTATCTGGTAATTAGTAGAAGTCAATATTCAAAGATTACAGACAGACTATATTTTACTTCTCTGACTGCTAAAACAAGTGTGACGGTGCCTAAAATACTTATCCCTGGACGGGAGTTTATTTTACGCATGTGTAAAGTCGGGGCAGTCTGGCACTTGATCCCTCACAAAATAATTCCTAGTTAAGAGTCCCTTTTCGGGCATATGGGAACTTGCAGATAATGTGGGGGTTAACTTGGGGCTAGACTGACCGCCGCTGGCGAGGGGGTTTCCAAATTTCACGTTTTCACACACACCAGACCACTTCGTCTTCCTACCCACCTAGGATAAAGGAAGGCATGGGCCTCTAGGTTGAGATAAAATATTATTATTTACCGTAGTCGACAATTCCAATTTCCCGTGTAATGTTTTTTAAAGGCGAATGGGACATTTAGCGAGAATAAATTGAGGCGAATGAAGGTGAAAAAAGATATACATGCAAAAGAAGGCAACTCGGTGGGTAAATAACACAACAAATCAATTTCAATGAGGTGACATTTAAAATATAACCAAAATTGTAATAGCCAAGGTCCAAACAAATATCTTTAGGGGTCGGCTATGTTTCTTCGGCAAACAGTCTCCGACATAAATGTCTCTTTCTTCTTTTTTTCTTTTCTTTATAGTTTTCTATCTTTTCTCTTGAACCTTGAAAAGGTAGCAAAGTCCACTCATACGTTCACAGTTTATGAAATGAATCTTCTCATTCTATTTCTCTTCTTTTTTTTTAATGCATATGATTCTTTATATGCTTCTTTCTTTAAATTGAGAGAGAGGGCATATAATTGCAATACTTAGGAAGGGTGTATGGAGAAAACGGTTTTAAGGTTTACTTAGCTTTTTCGACGGGTTTCTTCTGAGATTTCTTTTCTTTTACGGGCTAGCGGGATTCTGTAGAATTTGATGGGAAGGCACCTGTTCACTTATTGTCCGAGAATTCTTTCCGCTTTTCCCCGGAGTTTCGGCGACAGTTTCAATACATCTTGTCACGCCAACTGCTGTCCTAAAACTCAATTCCTTTCTTTTCACCGGTTAGGTACCCGGGAGTTTGTTTGACATTAGGTCAGCACGTCCTCTCACGGCAACCCCTATCCTAGAAACTGAATTCTTTATTCCTCTTTCCTCTGACAAAAAGGGTACGACTTCCAGCTTTAGGGTTCTGGCTAATCATTTGACTCCTTCCTCCTCCTCACCCTATCATGCGATTCATTCGGGCTACTATCATGACCTCTATATCCCCTTCTCTATCCAACCGTTTGAGGTTATGGAGTGCAGATAGCTTGACCTATATTCTAATTCCTCTTTTAATGGTCACTCTTTGGGGCCTGTTAATTCAATCACAGAGGGGTAGGGGAAATTAATCTTACCTCTCTCCTCTCAGTGGCAGACCACGTGACACAAGATATCAATTCTGAATTTCACGAAAGATGACAAAGTTTAATCCTCATTGGAATTCAGGACCGTAAAACAATTAAAAAAGAATTCAGGACTGTAAAACAATTAAAAAAGAATTCAGGACTGTAAAACGATTTTTAAAAAAAGAATTAAAAAAGATATTTATGTACACATAGAAAAAATATGCACACAAAAACATATTTTCTAAATACTTGATTATTACTAAAAATATGTAAATACATTAAAAGAAAACGTCTTTTCAACTCAACCTTATGTTATTTCTTTTCTGTTTTCATGTTTTATTTAGAATGTATTTTTTATTTATTATTATTCTTTAATCCTGATTACTTGGAATTTTCTTCTGCTATATTTTGCTATAGTAACTCGTAACGCTAATTTGCTACACACTCAAGTTTTTCTTTTTTTAATTGCATATTAACATTGCTAGCATATTCAAAGCCTAATCCATCCCAGGTAGAACAGCGGTGATACTATTTGACCTATAGTTGGGTGGGGGATAAGGGGATAAGTCCGAAAGTGAACGTAATTGTGCGATTAGAGATCGAACTTGCTTTCTACCATGTCACAGTCCAATATGTTAGCCACTACGCTACGAGGACTCCTCTCACATACTCCCTGGAAGTCAATAGCTGTTAGGGAAAAATGAGATAACATAAAACATCCTTACTTAATAAAATCAAACCGACGAAAGTTAATGAACAGAAACTTAAGAAAGCACAGACAAAAGGAATTAAACATATAAAAACAAGCAACCAAAAAACAAACAACTTGAATAGATTAAAAATCCAATGAAGCTGCTGTGGTTTATTATGTCCTTCTTTTCAACCTTATCCAACCTGAAGTCAAGGAAATTCTTAGGAAAAATCAGAACGGATTCTGGTGAAATCGATCCTAAACTTTAAAGATTCTGACCATCTATTGAATCGTCGAAGAAGTACATGGCAAAAATCTTGAGGTAACCCTATTGTTCATAGATTTCTCCTAGGCATTTCATTCCGTACTCAGAGAAAAGATAGAGCAAATACTTTTAGAATATGATCTGAAATAATCTATTACCGCTATAATGATGCTTTACAAAAACATGAAAGGAAGGATTTGCTTACTTGATGATGACGCCACCTTCTTTAACATTGTCACTGGAAATACATCAGCACCATATATAGTTATAATCGGGAAAGTTTACGTACCATGAACGTAGATATACCTAATAAAAAAAATGGTTCCACACTAAAAATAGACAAGAAGCATACAAAATCCCGGAGAAACTATGATAGTCACAGACTACACAGATGATCTAGCAGCTCTCGAAAATACACCTGCCCAAGCTGAATCTCGACTGGTTTGCCTGGAACAACCAGTAGGAGCTATTGGCTTCAACATGAACGCAAAAAAAACAGAGTTCATGTGTTTTAAATAAGAAGAAACTAATCCACTTTAAGTGGCCAGCCTCCGAAATTAGTAGACCAGTTAACATAACTCGGTAGCAGTTTCTCATCTACCGAAAGCAACGTTACCATACGCAGAGGGAAGGTATTGACTACAATTGATAGACCATTGATCATTTGGAAATCTAATTTCTCGGATAAAATGAGATAAGATTTCTTCCATGATATGACTGTACCAGTACAACTGTTTGGATACACCACCAGGATTCAAATGAAATGCACTGAAAAAAATCGAGATTCGAACCACATAACATGTGCTGTTTTGAACACATCCTCGACACAACACCCAGCAAAACAGCAGCTATACCGTCTCATACCTCCCATCTTAAAAACTATCCTAGTAAGACAAACAAGACATACTGGGCACTGCTGGTGAAGCAAAACGAACTCATTAGTGACATTCTCTTATGGAATCCAACATATGGATGCGAAAGAGGTTGCTGACCAGCAAGAACTTACAAATTTCAGCTTTATGTGGACACTGGATGCAATCCAGAGGATCTTCTAGAAGTGATTGACGATAGCGACAGATAGATTGATAGATCGATACAGAGAAAGATATATATATATATATATATAGAGAGAGAGAGAGAGAGAGGTAATTAGCACCGTTAACACGACAAAATGATCAAGATGATGATTATATATATATATATATATATATATATATATAATTTTTCATGTAGGTCTAAAAGAGAAAGAAATATTTCAAATTGTGTAGGTCCACAAAGAGATTTGTATTTTTTTTAGGATTTATTTATTTATTTCATTCTTGCATACATATATGTTTCCAGTTTGTTGCTTTCGTTAGAGAACATATATGGCACAAGGTTTTGTTAATAGGGTATTCACTGAGACTTGAACTTGCACGTGTTTGCAATTTGAATGGTTTTCAGTTGGTTATAGGTTTATATAGAGGCCACTCTTCTCTTTTTTCTTAGAGTGTGTTTGCCTTAGCCTGCTTTATCCCTCTTGGTCTTTATAACATCATCATCATCAAGTCATGCGAGTTGTACAGAATTACTCGCTTCTCTCTCTCTCTCTCTCTCTCTCTCTCTCTCTCTCTCTCAGTCTATCTATCTATCGCTATAGTCAATATATATATATATATATATATATATATAAAGGCAAACAAGAAAATGTAGGAATGATGCTGAAATATATTTTCTGAAATTCTCTTGCGATATAGCACCCATTTCAAAAACTCACATCATGTATATTTCATGAATGGTTTTATTTATATAAGTTTGTGATAAGGATATAAAAAGTTTCCTTTTCTTTATTATCGTGAGTGTCTTTGTGTGTGTGTGTGTGTGTGTGTGTGTGTGTGTGTGTGTGTGTGTGTGTGTGTGTGTGTGTGAGTGTGTTCGTCGGAATACAAGATATAATTTCTATATTGATATGATACGAGGATAGTGTGAATGTTGTAGCAATAGTTAGTAACGAAATGAGTTTTTACGATAGTGATAAAAAGCTTAAGGTAGAAATAAATTATTAATACAACAAGCAAGCAGTAAAACAAATAAAAGGAAGTTGGTTAAAACAAATATTGCCTTTTTATGCATTATTTTTGGTAATAATCAATAGTTTATAAAAGTTGTGTGAGTATTTATTCTTATATGCAAACGGTGTAGGCAAATATTTTAGTATTTTTAATTGTTTACTTACATGTTAGTACTAAATTCCTTATAGGATAAAACTTTCTTATTACGAAACTTTGGGTATGATATGTTTAGTTCGGAGTGGATAATCTAACCCCTTTTTTTTTTCGACTGCTGGATTGCGACTGGCTTGTGGGGGTTAGTTTTGGTTCAACCTAATAGAAATTGTAAAAAGCTATTTCTGGAAACAACAACACAAGTCGGGCTTATTCTGTTTATAGATATGAAGACACACGCACGTACGCACACATATATATGTATGTATTTACTAACCCCTCTGCAAGAGCAGGGTGTGATACGTAGTCAATTCATTAAGCGGAGTTTAACAGTTTTCAGTTCAGCGTTTTCCTTCTTCTACACAGATTGCCTAACCAAGGCTAAAGAACCCAGTCTGCCCTATTTTTTACCCATATCTGGAGACAGAATAATTGAACACATACTTTTCCATAGAGTATTTTGCCATGTTAGATTCAATCGGCCTCGTCCAGGATTTGACCTCGTGTTGCCGTGTCCATATATATATATATATATATATATATATATATATATATGTATGTTAAGATGATGAATTGATTTTCATGGATCATGTAGATTGAACTAAATATTGTGAAACTGGTTAATATTATTATGCGAAAATATTGCGAACTTTCGACTCAAACGGTAAAAAGTTTGTTATATTTTGGCTATGAACTATTGTACGGTATATATATCACGTGAGAGAAGCAGTTCAAATCACGATAGATACTCGCTGTAGTTGCTAGTATTGTAATAGTTGGTGCTCTGACACGTCGAGCATTACTTCATTCCATGTGTGAATTGAAAGGCGCACAAATGAACGTGGAACATGGACTTTAAAAGTTTGAACTTGGCCATAACGCTGTGGAAGCAACCAGACAGCTTTTGATGTGTAAAATCAGAAAGTTTGGTTTCTTTGTTTAATGGCATATCAACCTTTGTAGGTTATTTGATGCCAAAGCTATTCTCCGAGAAGAACAGTAGTGGTGCTACCAAACCCATAGCTGGGAGGATTAAGGGGGGTCCATACCTTTTCGAAGAGTATTTTCCCGAAAGTGAACGTAATAGCGCGACTGGAGTACGAACTCGCATACTACGATTCTGCAGTCCATCGCTTGAACCATTACACCACGAGGACACCCCCAAAATCAGAAAGTGAATTTGATTAAACTATAGTAAATAGATGGTTTAAGAGATTTTGCAAGAACTTCGATAATCAAACAAGGGTGGATAGGCCTAAAACCTTGGATTAGGTAGGCACGCCCGAAGCCATAGAGACAATTCCGATGAATAGCACTAGGAGAGTATCAGGCGAGCTCGACATTTCAAAATCTAATACAGTTTGTAATCTTCACAAGCTTATCAAAAGCATCGTAAGCGGCAAAATTGTGCCTCACGTGACTAAAATATTGTACAAATGTTAGACCCTCCTCAGCAGTTTTGAATTAATAAACTTCATTTAATTACTACATGTTAGATGAGGAACGTATTAATCCACCCTCATTTACTCTCCAGCATAATTATATGTCTCTCTGTTCTCTTCCACTGTCTACAATTGGCTGCCAACACTTAAAGGACACAGTTATTGTCCTTTTTTTTGTTTCTCTTGAATTAACACAATTTTGTTGGTATCAATTCAGAATTAAATGCCTGACTGACCTTAAATTGTCCTCTTCTTTCATGATGTTTATTGGTCATTAATTGCTTTTTCTCTGTGAAGATTGTCTTTAATACAAAAGAAAAGATTTATTGCATTACTTAAACACCCATAACATTCAAAAATAATTTTTTGATTTCAGTGAAGTGAGGAGATAAATATGACAGGGTAATATATTTTCTTCGTTTTTTTCTTGATTTATCCTCTTTTTATGTCAAAACGTCACTATGTTTATAGCATGAAACATTACCAAAATTAGTTTCAGTTATTCAAAATTTACTTCAAAGTAACTGAAGTTCTAGGGGACCATAACTGTTACTGATAGTTAATATAAAATGCTGATGTTTTGGTATAAAATGTTGTTTTTTTTTTGTACAAGAGGGAGTCAAAAGTTTTACAATAATTTTGAAAGGTCAGCTACAATTTGCTAGGTCTGGGTGCTTTTACTGAGGTCATGAAGGTGATGCACCATACTCGACTATGGAATGCCGAACTTTCCTGATACTCACCAAGTGCTACTTGTAGCATTTGCCTCCATGGCTTCAAGTAGGCCATCACAATCCACGGTTTTATGCCTGTCGTCCCTTGCTTAATTATCGAGGTTTTTTGCTACTCGAGCGAAATTTCTTGAAGCCTCTGATTATAATTCTGAGATCAACTGTACCTTCACCTTTCACGCTACAGATATTCTAGGTTGCTTCTGCGGCGTTACAGTTCGGTTCAAACATGTAAATCGAAAGTTTCCAAATAAAACAACGTTGCATTTTCTTCTATGCGGCTTTCAAATTTGGAAGGATGAGTTAGTGGTTTAATTCTCTCCAGGTTTTGTTAGCAACAAAACTCCGAGTGTCGTTCCACAATTAACAACACAAAAATATGAACAACGCAGAAAAAAAAAAGAAATTTCTTGACAACGAGAACGTAAAACAGATTATCTTATATAACAAAGTTAATACAAAGAATTAAATGTGCAAATATGTTTTTTCGGTATTTGTTTTTGTTTTGTTTTGTTTTACGGCATATCGACCTCATCGGTCATTTAATGCCGAATCAAGTTAAAGAAAATGTCTGAAAAGAAATTCAAAGGAGAGGTCTGAGGAATTAATGATAAACTTTAGTTAATTAGTTGGTTACTTGTCTTTTTTTTATTAGGAGTTTATTTGTAGGCAATCATGATCATAAAAAAGACAAAAAAAAACCGCGGAACAGGTTGGGGAAGGGATCAGTTTGTTAGAGTATATCTAGTAAAGAGAGGGTTTATGGAAGCGATTTGGTCTTATTGTAAATTTCTTTAGATTTTTGTGTATAACTTCTCTGTTTTTAGAAATTATATCCCATTATTTATTTCAGTGTTTTGGAACAGTTCCTTCATATTGTTTGCACTATAGAAGGTTTTTCTTATATGGGCTAGGTCGGTACATTCGATGATAGTGTGCTTCACAGTGTATTTGGTCTGACATGCATAACACATTGGTTGTTGTTTTCCTTCGAGTAAAAACAAGTGTGTTATCCTTGTATGACCTTGTATCACACATTAATAATAAAAATACTTTGTAAATTGAAGAATTTATCAAATGACAATGATATACAGATATGTTGGATTCCAAGTCATACTGGCATCAGTGGAAAGGACCAAGCGGATAAAGCAGCCAGATCTACCATAAACCTAACCAGTGAAAAGAAATTTAAAATACCACAAACAGGCTTTAAGATGAAAATAAATGAATACATACTACAGAAAAAACCACAACGCTGGAACAATTATGAAAATAATAAATTATTAGAAATTAAACCCACACCGGGGGAATGGAAGCAAAGCTTTAAAAAAACCGAAAAGAGGAGGTTACATTGTCCAGACTCGGTATTTGTGTGTGTGTGGGGGTATATAATACAACTATTATGCGATTGTAAGTGTGTGTTGTTCGAACATATCTATGTTTACGAGTATTCGTCGTTAAGAAAAAAAGAGTAAAAAAGTGGACAAGTCCTACTTACATATATCTATGTGTGTGTGTGTACGCGTGTGGAATAAAAAAGTATATAGCAGCGAGGTATACGTCTGCCCGCTGGCTGAATGTGTGTATCAGTATGTGTGAAGCGACGTGACGTCCATGAAAATTTTAGTATATTGCAAAATGGGAAATGTATTAATTTCAATCGGACTAACGTGTTTTCTATGGCTGTAAGTTCTCTTATATATTGATTGAATGTCTGGAACAGTGAGTCGCTCGCTGGATGATTGGAGAATGAGAGAGAGAGAGAGAGTTTTCGTGAGCAAGAAATATATAGATATATATATATAGGCTACCTCATCACATGACCGGCTCCAAACGCAAGATTTATTTTTGCGCGGGGGGAATTTCAAAGGCACGGACGTCGTCGAAAACACCAGCATAAGACTACATTGCTCAATCAGTTTACTGAAACTGTTTAATTTATTTTGACGCCTTATGGTTTTTTCTTTGGGAACAAGTGAGTCTTGGATTTTATTTTTCCAGATTTTTCTGCTGTACGTACTCCTCGCTGACTGTTTAAAAATGTAGGAGCGTAAATCTTATAAAACACACATGGAGTGAAACAATCCCCAGTATGCCACCGCACCAACTACCACAATACTGCTAACCACAGCAGGTAACTTTCATAGCAAAGTGCATATGTCACATGATATCTGCACTGCAAACTAGTGCATACTAAAATATTTCGATACGTTTAACTCACCCTAGTATAACTGCCCAAGTATAAAATGTTGATAATAAGCTATTTTTTTTAATATGGAATGAAGTTCTTTTCTAAACTGACTTGAGGTTAAAGTTAACGGGAATTATCTAGTTAGAAATTGAGCTTGAGAATATTTGTTTATTTATTTACAATATTCATAATAAATCTGCTCTGCTTAATGATTATCTCTCTTAGATAAGTTGCATGTCCATTAGAGGCCTCGTAAGGTGTTACTTGACTATTCAGAAATCTCTTCTTGATCACTTGTTGCCTCTATTCTTTGAACTGAGGAGATGTTTTCTCCGACCATGACAAGGAATGGTAAAGTCACGAAATGATATTACCTATATTCATCCAGTGAAACTTTTTCAATTTTTGTACCCCTTTTACATACTGCTTGTTCTTGGAACAGCATGTGTATATTATTATCAATATTGATACATTCATGAATTCTTTCCATCAGTTCTACTGGAATTTATATTGTATATCTCAAATGTTTAGAATTCTTGTATTTGTAATGAGTTTATCTTGTCTTTCCTTCCGTTGGGTTAAGATTAAATATATCAGTATATACAAATACCAGAAACCATTTCTCAACCCCATTTTACCTCTCCTCTTTGAACAGTAGAGACTTTGTGTCTGACCCTGTCCGGGAATGGTTAAGTCATGTGGTGATATTACCTACACTCATCTAAAAGCCTTTTTCCATTTTTGTACCCTTATCCATGACAAACTATTTGTATATTTTTATTTTTTGGGAGACATTTGCGAATTCTTTCTTTTAATTCTACTGGTATGGTCATTGTATATATAAGATGTATAAAGTTCTTGTGTATGTCTATGAGTTCATCTTGTCTTTCCTTAGATCGTGCTTGATACTAGTATATCCGGGATATACAAATACTAATATTGGTTCTGTATGAGTGGAGACTCAACTAAATATCTTTCCTAGCACCAACCACGCCAATAACTTGGTACATGTTCATTATTGGATGGTGAAAATAGTAAGACTCAGACAAATGTAAAAAATCTTCGTTAATTTCCTTTTATAAAAGAATGTTTATTTATAGTCAATTAAATTTACGAAAAAATTTACATTAATTTGTTACAGTCATTGCGAATATTTTCAATACAAGCTTAGCTATAACACATGAAGTATGATGTGACGGCTAAGGGGCATTCATAAACGAATATTAAAATAAACTTCATCAGTTCATTTTTGTCACTTTTTTGTGGCATTATTTTAAAAGCTTTTTCAAAACACTTTCCTTCTCCAAAAATTTACTCTTGATGTTGACATAAGGTTGAAACTAGTTCAGAAAATTCAAAAAATAGCTAACCGCGAATAAATGTTCCTATTTGGCTCATCAATTTTGTTGATTTCATATCTATCTATCTATCTATCTATACATTTGCAAGAATGGACATTAAATGAATATCTATCTATCTATCTATCTATGTGTGTGTGTATCCCTGAGTGATATCTTAATATTTCTCCCTAGATTATAAAGTGTATGAACTAATTCCTTCACTCAAATAACCGCAGAGGATATCCTCGTGGTGTAATGGTTAAAGCGATGGACTGCGGAATCGTAGTAAGCGAGTTCGTACTCCAGTCGCGCTATCATGTTCACTTTCGGGCAAACACCATTGGGAAAGGTATGAACTCTATTATCCTCCCACCTAAGGGTTAAGTAGTATTACTACTGCTTTTCTAAGAGAATATCTCTGGCATTAAATGACCTACAAAGGTTGATATGCCATTAAACAAAGAAACCAAACCAATCAAATAAACACAATTTTGTATCAGTGTCTCTTTTAAACCAAAACGTAGTTATCTTTACTGAGATCAAGTTTTGTATATGCATTTAAAACAAAATTTAAACCATTAAGCTTTCTTGTCACACACTGTTAATATTCTATTATAATTTATAAGGTTTTTAAAAATTGTTCTTCGTATCCTTATCAACTCTAGAGTTTAAGGATTGAACTATTGTATGGATGATTTATAGCTACATTGCCTTCAAAACTTGAACTATTCACAGGAGGTTACCTCTACGTGACAGCAGCCTTTCAAATTAGCTTGTGAAGGCTAATTAGCCGCAGTCATCTGAATGTAACCACAGATCTTTATTCCTTAATGAGACTCCCAATAATAAGGATGTAAGTTTAAATCTCTGTGAAAACTGGTTCTTTATTTCTCATCCACACAGTTTTACTCATGATTCTGGTCACTGTGATAAAAAGCAACTGAAATTAAAACAAACAAAAGAAAAAAATCCTTAATAATTGACAAAAGTTTATCTTAGAATAATGAAAAAATATGAATATATAAATTCAATATGCATGAAATCCAAATGTAAGCATGTTATCATTTGATATACAAGGGTCATGCAATAAATAAGAGGATTTAAAAAAAATAAATGTTATGAAGTCGTTGTTTGAAATTGTTTCATAGTTTAAAATATTTTAATCTCGCAGAAATATTTGTTTTGAGACTATTTAAAATGGCGACAAATCAGAGCGCTCTATGCTCAAACAGAGGTCTGTAATCAAATTTTTCGTGGCTTAGAAGTGTAAGCCATGTAAAAATTACTAAGAAATGTACAGAAAAGCTTGCTTTAGGCATTATTTTTTCAAATGAGTTAAACATGGGTTTATTCTACGAGCCTGAGCTGAAAATACAATCCATGGAGCAGAAACACGCTGAGTCTTCGATAAAGAACTCCGTGCTATTAGCATAACATGATGATGTTAATATATATATATATATATATATATATACAAAAGCAAACATGCCCAGTCAGCTGGGACTGTAGAATACACCGTCTGCTTTTTTGCAGAGGGGTAAGACACTCCCACCAATGAATGTCCTGTATATGACACTAAACAATATAATGGTGAAATTCAAGTAATGGTGGAGCTTTGGGGAGTGCAGAGTACCCCTTCATTGCCATCGCTCCCAGAACCAGATAGGGTCCTACCTATGAACTAAACTGTGTTTATGCTAAACTGAATTGTTTGAAATCGAAGTGTTTATACGTAAAAATGGACTTGGCATTAAAAGACCTACAATGGTTGATATGCCATAAAATCAAACCAAACTAATCCAAACCAAACAAAAGTAAAATATGAAAATCTTGGAATGAGGGAGAAATCCGAGCGAACTAAACTTACTAGAAATATCTTGTGAGATGGTAAACATTTCAAAAATACACATTATTTATATTTTTATCTATGCTTTTTATTTATATCAGTTTGTGCCCGGAATATGAAAAGTTTCCCTACAATTGAATCCATCTTCCTGCGATAGGTGGACAAAAAGGTTGAAGATGAGATATCAATAGACAAATATATTTGACTGCTGGCAAAAACAACTCTCACGAAGGTCTTGTCATTCTTCACTTCTAGTTGTCTGAACATCTTTCTTCTTTAGGCTGAAATCTGTGATTGGTTTCATCTTATTGTCACAGAATGTGCAAAACTTCAGATGTTCTGGCTTTGTTTTGGTGTCATCTGTTTATTGGCACTCTTCTCTAACTGCTGGCAAGGACTCTCCATGGGCTTTCTGCCATCTTCACTTTCTTCTTCTTACCAAATATTGTCTGACTTTCTCTCCAACCTCATATCTATCAACTGAATGATTCCCTAAATGTTATGAGGTATCTAAGAGAACAGATACTCATGATATAAATTCTTGTTTGCACTTCGTCAAACTTATTTCTAACATTTTTTCTCCTTATCCTTTCTGTTATATATATATATATATATACCCAGAGAAAGTCGAAGGACAGATTGGCTGAAACGTTGTGAATTTTGCAATAATGATGAAGACAATAGTTCGGATACACTAAATCAGGAAGATATCTCGTCTTCTCCCAGATATTGGTAAAATACAAATACACACCAAAATGTGTGGGAATTATGGAAAAATACATTCCACACATAATCTGCCATTATAATGAACTCCTTTACTCCTTTACTTACTTTACTTAGTTTTTTTTTTTTACAATATCCCATATTGGTGTGGACAGTTGACTGGTTTCATTTCTTATTGGCTATAGAAAAAAAATCTGATTATGAGCACAGGTAAAAATATCATACATAATAGTAGTAATCCTAGTCAAGTGAGAACATTAAGTTTATAAGTCCTAAAACTTTACTCTGAACCGGCCTGCAGGATACATAGAGTAACGGTTATAGGCGTTAGTCCCCTAAGCTTCTAAGGAGACAATCATCTGGAGGTTGCAGGTTCAGTCCTAACTGCAAGCGAGTCACAATATAGGAAACTTAAAACTTGTACCCGGTTATGGCTAACGGAATCAGAACACTCTCGTGGATTCAATAAAGGACGTAGTTCGAAGTTCTGTGCAGGTTCCTGAGTTTGACACACACTTGAAGAAGGCCGGAGGACATTTCGGCCGAAACGTTGTGGAAATAACAATAAAGATGAAAAACCCTTAATGATAAAAATCATCAAGCTTCGTCTCAGAAATGTAGACAAGTATTATTGGCTAGATTTTGACTATATGGTACTGTTTGCCAATTATATATGTGTGTGTGTGTGTACATATTTGGGCATATATTTCTTCGTTAATAGATATTTGACATTTTTGTCTACATATTTTTATATTTTTTCTTTCGAGTTAGCGTATCGATTAATGATATCCGGCGGGAATTGGTTAATAAACCTTCCATAATTAATTGGTTCCCGAATACTTTCTACCCGATCTTGGACCATCGTCAGGGGGTGTGTATATGGCAAAAGCGATGTAACCTTTGCATGTATATGACTACTTTGTAAAAATTGAGCGTTTATTGTTTATTCTGGTGTATTTTAGCATTTGATTCTATAAATAGCAGCAGCAGCTAAAGAGATTTGAGAACTAGATTCAAAATTAAATCTATTGAGTTTAGGATGCTTGTTTTCAATGTGGAGTGCTTCGAAAATCAGTAAATTTTCTTTGTTATTTTGTTGGTCTAATATTTCGAAATTCAGTTGTAAGGCAAAAATGTTTTCTTTAGATGTTGGGCTATTGAACTGGTGTCTGAGAGATGCTTTATGTGTCGTCTCGATAGGGCACTTCAGGTTAAACCAATGTATATATTGTTGTTTTCAGTGATACAACCTCCTAAAGGACATCTAAATTTTCCACCCAGTCGTGCCTAGTCTTGCACTAATTTTGTGCTAGTATGTTACCTTTTCTTATGTGACTCCTTGTGTATTTTTCTCTCAATTCTGAATGATATCAAGTCTCCTAATGTCTCCAGAACCCATTTAATTATTCTTGCTGATGTTAAAAGTGGTTTTGTATGGGTGGTCTTCATTCTTCTGCAGATTTACAGTCTCCCAGTCTCTTTCCAAGGTCTTTTGGGATTATTAAAGGACTCCAATAACAACTCGTATCTCTAACACTCTCATATTCCTCATCCATTTCAACTCTCAAGCAAGATCCAAATGTTTGAATAGCTCTAAGTGTTCTTTTGATTTCTCTCTATGGTCAGTATATGAGGAAGGAGGAGGTCTTAAAAGGGTGAAATTGAAGGAAAATAAAATGGAGAAATGGTGATATGCATGCTGGAGTGGTGGAAGAGGAGGCCCAGGAACATCCTGTCATCGCAAAAAATTTTTGACTCCATCGGAATATCTTCTTGAAAAAAGAAAATTAAAAATATGGAGGCACTAAAAGGAAGCAAATATACGTTGACACGGTAGGAGAAAAAAAATTTGTTTTAGTTTTTCTCTTAAAACCTTTTTATCCATTTTCTTTTTAATATTATTTTCATGTAGTAACATATTCACTAATTAGGGTAAAATCTAATAAAATCCAAGTCTTTATGGGATGTAGTTAATGGAAATGACTGCATATTCTAGCTGCAAGATTTTTTGCAAATATAGGTTTAATTATAGTTACTTGTGATAAATTGAATGTGCGTCTGAGATCTAACATATGGGAGTATAAGGCATTGTGTTTGTAAATTCTTTTTTCAGACTGCGTTGGAATTCCCCGATGTGATGTTTGTCACAATATTTATATGGAATAGAATATATGCCTGCGTGAGAAGTAGTTACGTTGTTAGTGCATTTGGAGATGTTAGTGAGAGTTTATATATATATATATGTGTGTGTGTGTGTGTGTGTGTGTGTGTGTGTGTTGGCGTTGGAGTGGTTTTGGGATTCACCAACAGTTTTTTCCTTTGTGTGTGTGTGTGTGTGGGTGAGTGTGTATCTTGGGAAGTTTTGTGGTTTCAAATTTACTGGTAGTCCTTTCTCCTTTTTTATTTGTATATGTATATGCATGTCTGTGCATATGTGTGTGTGTGTGTGTGTGTTTTCAGCGTTTTTTTTTTCGCCAGAAAACATGTCTGGCATAAGGTCTAGTTAATGCCTATTCAGTGAGATTTTCAGTGAAACCCAAAACCACTCCAACGACAACGCAACACACACACACACACACACACACACACACACACACACACACACACACACACACACACACACACACACACACAAACAAACACACACACACAACTTTAAACATATCAAATATCAAAGTAAACACACTCCAGGAAAGAGGGAGAATGAAAGCTATAAGAATTCGCCAGACAAACCAAAGGTCATTTAAACTGGAAGCAAGAGTGAGTTCAAGTCTCATTGAGTACCCAATTAACAAGGCTTTGTGCCACATATGTTCTCTGACCAAAGCAACTAGCCAGAAACATACATATATATAACACGTATGTAAGAACAAAATAAATAAATTCAAAAAATACAAATCTCTTCGTGGACGTTCTTATCTTAAAATATATCCTTATTTTTTTCTTTAGACCCACAACAACCATCTTCATATATATATATATATATATATATATATATATATATATATATATATATATATATATACGTTTATGTGTATGTCTCTCCGTACAAAATTAATGTGTGTGAGTCTGTGTTTGTGCATACGCATAAGTGAGGGAGATCATTATACATTTGACCTTGATCCAAACTTTCGGATGTGCGCAATCTATCTATTTGCCTGCCTGCCCGCCTGTTTGTCTGTCTGTCTGTCATTCTGTGTGTGTCTGTCTGTCTGTCTGTCCACACACACACACACACACACACACACATACATATATATATATATATATATATATATATATATATATATTGGTATCTTATATATCCAGGTTAATATGCATATATATATATATATATATATATATATATATATATATATATATATATATATATATATATATATATATCAATGTACAGGTATAGGCATTACTAAATATGTGTGCATATGAAAGTAAGAGAAATTGATGTACATGAATATATATATATATATATGTGTGTGTGTGTTTTTGTGTGTGTATAATTCTAAATTTGTAATTTTGTCCTCCCATTCAAACAGAGGCGCTACTTTCTTTTTGTATTGAAGAAATTATAACTGTTTTATAAACTGAATTGCTTGGAATAGAAATATTTTTGACAATTAAACTGTGTTCTCATGCTAAACTGAATTGTTTGATATAGAACTGATAATTTGTATAAAAATGGATCTGACATTAAAAAACCTACAAAAATTATATGCCATAACCCCCCCCCTACCAAACCAAACAACCAACAAATAGAAATCTTTTTTTACACATGAAGCTATGAGACTAAAACTGAAATCGTGTTAAGCAAACGAAAAAGAAAATAGATACATTGTATCATATTCTGATGCAAACAATTTTGTATTAATGTTTAAACACCTCAACACTCAGATTGTGTGAAATATCCAATCATATCATTTGAACATTTGATAGAATTTGAATCTTAAATATAAAAGCAAATATCCAGAAATATAACCAAATAGTTACAGCACGGGATTAAAAACTTAAAAAGCCGACAGAAGTGTATTCTTTGCCATACCTACAAGGCGAGAACACAGTTGGACAAAAGGACAGATACTACTCTTAGATCATAACCAGAAAATAAATAAAATTTGGTTTCTTTACAAACCTTGATTGTTCATTGGTTATTTGCTGTGTATTTTATTTAAGCTAAATCCATTTTCCTTTGCGGCAAAAGATATTCCATAGAATTTTGAGGTTGCTTGAAGGTTGGGGCAGTTACATCTATTCCATAGGTATTATAAGCCTGTGTTCAAATCTAGGAATGATTTGGGATTTTGAATCTTCATTTTCAAAGCACACAGTCAGGCCCTCGTTACAAGCACAATATAATCTTGCTAAACCTCATTTAAATCCCTTTCAAAATAATATAAGATTAGCCAATTTAAATTGTCGTTTTTTCTGTGGATGATCATACGGGGATTAAATTCTAAATAGGATTATTTTAATAATAAAAAGATTCAATAGAATTGTAAAAACTATGTAAAATTTTATGAATCAAAATATACAATAATATGGCTTTAAGTTGATTAAAAAATGATTATATTTTTTCTTAAATTCAATATTCTAACCATCTATTAATATAAATTTTAACATTCATGTTCATACTTGCGGATAAATAGGAGAATGATATTTATTTACCAATAAATGAAGAAAAAGAAGGGAAAACTAACTATCTTCTCACTAGACACCCATCTCTCTGCAAGACTTTACTTTCTGCATACTTATTTAATTCTTTATTCATTTAAAAGTACTTATTTTCAATATATATTTTGTCATCCAGACAGACAGTTTCGTTGTTTCACAACTCTTCAATGTGGCTAGACACACGAGATACTTCAAGCTCCAATCGAAACACGACTGATTTTTCGTCAGTCGGACATCTTACCCCTAAACTATCGTCATTTCAGCGTAAGCGAATAGATTTTAAGGTGCATATTCATATATGCTTATCGGCTACCGGAGTGCTCAATTCATGAGAAAAGCTTTGCATTTATGCGCATGTGGCAACCGGCATTTCCCCATTCGAGTCCTCAACACTCGAGAGAAGTATATATATATATATATATATATATATATATATATATATATATATTGTCATCCACAGTCAGACTGTTTAGTATATATATAAGGGATAGAACCTATATAAGAGTTAACTCACATCTTTTTCTAAAAAACCTCGAAAACTGATTGGTTACTGAAAGCTTTTTTCATTATTGAGTTTTAAAAATTTCTAACCAAACACGTTTTTATACGATGATTTGAACTATAGTCTGAATATAACTTTTCTCTGCTCGTCTATCTGTCTGTCTGTCTATCTGTTTGCCTGTCTGTTTCTCTCTATATATATATGTTAATATTATATGGTTTTAAATAATAATTTAAGTCAGTCAAAAAGGGAATTTTTTAAAAGCTGTAACCATATCATTGCAATTTTATGGTTACAGCTCTTGAAATGTAACGAAACACTTGGTGTAAAACTACATGCGAATTGAACTAATCTTGGAAGCAACCCCCTAACAGTAACTTTTCAGCTGCTTACCTCCTGCTCAGAGCTTATGAATGAAATATTTTACTGGTCAGTGAACACTAGTAAGAGCTTATGAATGAAATATTTTACTTGTCAGTCAACACTGGTATGTCCATGCGTTGGAATCCATTGCAGAACTTCAATTATGAGTTCATCCTTACTTTAGCAGCAGTGCCCAGCATGTCTCGTTCGTCCAATTACGATCAGTTGTGTGATGGGAGGTATGTTGCCCTATAACTGTTGTTTTGTAGGATACTGCTTCCAGGATTTTATCAAAAGAGCACTCAGCTTCCTTTGCAGTTCCTATCTAGCTTTTTCTTCTTGTGTTTCGTTTGATTCAATGTAGTGCAACCATACCGTAGTACTGACACAGCTATGGCTTGGAAGAATTCCTGTTTGATTTTATCAAAGAGTTCAGTAGAAGCTCATAACTGGAAAAGTTTCATTAATTATTTAATAAAATCACAATAATGATATTTTGAACCAGAGAAAAAGCACAAATTAGAAAATATTTCAATAATGTATTAATCTTGTCATTAAATCGCAGTGTATTACTACTATGTTAAGATGCTAATAACATTTTTTCTTTGATGGTGATTTCTACTTTTTTCGATCTTTTAGTCTTTTTATAGTAATCTTTCTATTTAAATGGTTTGTTGAAAAAATATCAATAAACTCAAAATTTCAAAAATAAGAAATTTTTCCAAAAATCTTCATAGAATTAATTAATTTGCATATTATTTTGTATTCTTTTTTTTTGTTTTTGTTTTATTTTACACAGGATTTTAATCATATTGATATAACTGGACAGGATTTGTTATTGTTTTTAATGGAAGATATTTTTGAAAACATTAAACTCTTATCAAAATTCTCCATTGCTGTCTCCTTTTTTTCATGCACTTCGTTTGTAATCAGCTTTTGTAATGAACAGAGAAGTAATTATTTGTTATCTCTTTGCTTTTTTAATTTTTGCAATGAATACCAATATCGTCAAAACATACAAAAGAACCATTTATTTTTCCTCTAAAAATACCTGAGAAGCCAAACAAAGAAAGTGTAAATGAATGTAACATGAATTAAAATAAAAGTTAAATATGAATAAGTCCATCAATTTTATGTTGAAAAACGTAACACTAATCAAAACAATCTTTATATAATTTTCAAAATCTTATTTTAATTTCTTTAGGAGTTTAGATTAATTTTATCTTATAACATTGTTTACATAAAATTATTTTCTGACTTGAAAATATCTCAACAGATCAAACAAAAGTGGAAATTATGAGGAATATGAATGAAAATTCATTAAATTTCATATTTTGAATTGTGTTCAGTTATATAAAAGATGGACATGGATAGTTTCTGTAATTACTGCATCAGGATTTGGTTTCTTTGTTTAATGGCATGTTAACCCTCGTGAGTTATTCAATGCTAAAGTCATTCTTTTAACTGAGATACTATTTAACCAATAGCTGGTGGGGTATAAGCAATTTCTATAATTTTTCGAAGGGTATTACTCTGAAAGGGACAGTAATAGCGCGATTGGAGTTCGAACTCGCTTATTTTACGGCTGCAGTCCAGTACTTAAGCAATTACGCCACGAAGACTCACCCTACGCGTGGTTCCATACAAAGTAATTTTGTTTCTTAACATTTTACTTGGTGGTGCCCATTTCCTCTTTAAATAACATCCAGTAGATTGTATCATGATATCTGGTACCAACAGCAAGGAATGGGAGTCTTCGTGGCGAATTCACAATCATGCTGAACTGCACCATTGTAAGCGAGTTCGAATTCCACACTCGATATTACATTCCCTTTCAAATTAATACTCTTCAGAAAGATATCATCATCATCATCATCATGTCGTGCCGCTAGCACGGATATCCCTGACCCTCTCTCGCCACTTCTCCCAATAGTTCATTGCCTCTGGCTGGTCTTCAGGGCTACATCCCGTATACTCACATAGCTGCTGAATGTATGTTCGAGCTGGTCGTCCTGCTTTTGCCCGGCCGTATGTAGGGATCCATAGGAGTACATCACTTATGAGCTCGTCCCTGCTTCTCCAGCTGTGTCCCGCATATCTGGTTCGTCTTACTTGGATAGTTTTAGTCATGGGAGGCAGGTGGCCGCATAGTTGGTGTCTTGTGGGGTGTTGCCGCCAGGACTTGTTTAATATTGCTCGCGGCTTTTTTGTGTAATTGCCGTCTAGCTTCTTCTCCAACCGTTTTTTTTAGCATCCAAGTAGTGCATCCATACAGCAGTGTCGATACGACAGCTGCCTGGAAGAAACTGCGTTTCATTTTATCGGAGGTGCCCGTGGTGTAATGGTTATCGTCGTAGGAAATGGACACGCCGACACGAGTTCAAACCCTGGACGAGACTGATTGCATTTCACATAGCACTAACACCCTTGGGAAAAGTATGAATCCAATAATTCTCCCTCCAACTATGGGTAAATAGTAGGGCAGACTAAGTTCTTCAGCCTTGGTGAGGCAACTAGTCTAGGAGAAGGAAAACTCTGAATTCAAACCTGTTAAACTCCGCTTAAAAATTGACCTTGTGTCATATCCTGCCCGAGTGGAGGGGTTGGTAAATATGGTTATGAGTTAGATAGTGAGATTACTGCTATTCGACAAGGATGGTTTCGGCATGGAATTACTCAGGAAGTTTGATATGCCTTTAACCAAAGAAACTAAACTAATCCAAGAGCCAGAGCCGACTCGAAGTAGTGCACGACCTAAAGAGAAAATTATTTGTAGGAACTCCAACCCAACAAAATCATTTTAAAGTCAATGGTTTTTGTAATGTTATTTTCTATAGATAACATTGCCAAATTATTTTGTTTTCTTTATGAAATTGTTGACCGTAGATGTGTTTTAATCTATTTTAGTTTTGAAAAACTTCTTTTGCGAGTGCATGGGCTCAATTTAAAAAAGAATATCTTATGAGCTTAAAACCAGCCCTGCCATCATCAAAGAACGATCCCTGGCCTGAAGTATTATTGAATACCCAGCGATTAATGGACAAAGGATTCCAACGGTCATGTTATTTACCCATCATAGTTGGTCAGGGACGTAAATTCATGACTTTCTAAAAGAAATCATTTTGTTGCTTGCGAGTAAGGAAGATATTTAGTCAATTCCCTCCTTACAAAGAAACAATATTAGCAATAGTATACTCGTGATATACTGATACTGAATACAACAGAAGTATTAAATATATTCCTAATATGTATTGATAAGAATTTGCAAACGTGCCCTAGTAGTTAGAAATATGCTCATATTGTTTGAAAAATTAGCAGTATGCAGAAGGAGTACAAAAACATATTACTTGATGATGCTGGACCGTAAACGTTTAAAACCATGTAGATTTATGGTTCAATTGTAAAACAGGAGACAAAGTCTCTACTGTTCAAAGAACAGACGCAAAAGAGAGCGAGAATGGTTTCCTGTGGCAGTCATGTGATAAGTCACAAGCTACCTAACGAATACGCTCATTTTCCCAGGGAGTCAATCATTCATTGTCGCCTAAAAATGATATTGTCTCTGAATGTAAAAGTAGAAAAAGTCAGGGTTTTCAGAAAGAACTTCTTCCTATTTTACCTCCAAGAAGCCATTTAGTATAAATAAACCAAAATCCTCGCTACTAGTTAGTAGCAGCCCCAGCAGTCTCAGACTGCAGACGAATCAAAACTATCAGCCCAAAATTTCATGACAATAAATAAGTTTTATCCACTCAGAAATTTTTTGGATTGATGTGCAAGTAAGTATTTAAAAGGAAGTCTAAAATATTTGCATACACTGTGCAAATAGAAAGATTAATCCTCACACAACATATCTTTTGTAAACTTTTTCTCATTACCAAAAAATAATATATAAAACAAATATTTATTTTTCAATACTATCTTCTGTTATCTGCTTTAGTTGTTTTGCTTGTTTTATTTATCGTTCATTTCAACATTAAATCTTTTATCGCAGTACCCAGAAAACCCCTGTTGTAATATCAAGCTACATTTCGTCATGAACTCGTTCATAATTTGCTGCAACATTTACGCTACCATGGTAACAGAGTCATTGGCAACACTACATTTTGTTTGGAAGTAATGAGAAGTTTTGCTTTTCAAAAGAAGAAAAACTGTAAAAAATGTTAGAGTTAATCAGTGGTGTATTTGCGAAAAATAGCGCCTCTGGCAATCATTGGAATATCGCCCTCTCTAGACATCTGACAATCCATTTATTCTTCCACGAGGATGGGTTTGGCATTAAATAACCCATGAAGGTTAATATGCCATTAAACAAATAAGCCAAACCAAACTATAAAATAAGCTCATAATCTTCTCAGACAATGCTCTGAAGAAAAGAAATGCTGCTTTAAAATTTCGTGGATTTTGGATTAAATTCTAACCTATCTCCGTAGTTTTCGCTAATGAATGATCCTACTAATAGTACCTATCACTGGCGCCCTTAAAGTGGCGCCAAAGGGACGTGCTCTACCTGCCATACCGTAGATAAGCCACCGGAGTTAATTGCATTCAGTTCTTGAATAAATCAGGTTTGTCTTGTATTGTTGGGATGTTACAGAATAAATAAGGCAATTTCGTAGAACAAACTTGATTATTTTCCTGTTTTTTTTTTGTTTAAAGGCATCAAATAAGTAAAAAGTAAAGTTGGTGACCGTAGTCGAGGGCGACCAGAAGACTCCTTTTTCAATTGCTACTACACCGAGATGTTGGGGGGGGGGCACTACTCCTTTCCCTGGATTGCTCCACTTTACCCTTGATACGTACCTTATATTGCTGAGTGTTAAGCAAGTAAGTATTAAGTACCATTTTTAAAGTCTTTGGTATGACACGACCTGAGATTGAACCCCGGTCTCCCGGACTGCATCAAATAATGGCGTCAAAATGTATAACGATTGTCAATGACTGATTAAAGGTGCAAATTGATTCTCAATTTCAATAATACTTGAAAGTTTCATCAAAATATTTGCTGTTTAGTACAATTCTATTTCTATGAATTCGTGCGTGTAGACAATCAAAGGGAAGAACACAGTGTAAATACTCTATAGGGGTTCACTTCAAAGACGTAACTGTTGGACAGTTTGGTTTTGAATAGAATGTATAAATATATTTACATAACAGCAGCGAAAGAGTTCGTTTCCGTTTTTCAATTTCGCTTTTTTAGTTCTCCCTATGGCCAAGGAAGCGTTGCAGTAATTGCAGACTCTCTACATTGTTTCGGCTAAATGATATCGTTGTGTAAACATTAAACAGACAGAACAAATATTGACAATTGAAAACATAACAACAATGTTTCGTTTTCATTATCTGCCCTTTCTCACGACTTTACTTTTCCTGTGGCTGAAAATGTTTCTTCTCTCATTTTTCATCTTAATATCTGGTTTAATTTGTTTTTAGTTTTTATTAGAATTTATTAAAATTAATCTCGTCCTTTTTAATTTTTTGTTTAAAAAAATGAAAAAACTTTATTCTAAATCTTTCTTTGTTTTATGCTCACATCCAAAATCTATTGTTATGTTAAGTTATAAACGAAGGCGACAATGGAGCTGTGAATGAGACATGTCTATCGCTGGGTCATTTTTACAGGAATTGTCGTTTTCCTTAATGGGGGGGGGCACAGTAGGGGACACAAGAAGGGACGTAATTTAGGGGTAGCTTTTATATGCAGCATCTATGAATCCACCATATAACTCTAGCCAAGGGCATTATGATTTCATAGATTGGTTGGTTTTAACGGCATGTCAACTTGACTAGGGTTATATCATGAGTAGAGATTAGAGTATTGCGTTCATTGTACGTTCATATTTACATTTTTAGTAGTTGTTTTTTTATGTACATGTTCCAATCAAATAAGAATAATTTTGATACAGATTTATTTGAGCACTGAGTTGGACCCAATCAGTTACTACCACTCTGGGTGAGAGTTGACCAGGGAGAAATGAAAATAAAGTGGTAATTCACATTCCCTAGATTTCCATTACTGAAATGTCTCCATCAGATACAGTTTAGTGTCATAATCAAGACACCGATTTTTAGCCAGGTGAGTCTTCCCCTCTGTAGGGGATACAGCAAGCGTATTCTAAGCTACAACGACAGAGTATATTTTAGGTTCGAGAATTACTTTTAGCTAATGTAGGATCATCGATGTCGAAAATGTCATCTTTTTTCCAATGTCATCAAATTTTTACTGCACTATAAAGAAACAGCGATTTAAGGAATAACTCCAAGATCGAAAGTTCTTTTGGAATCGATTTCAAAAATACAAACAGCTGTACCACTACATGTTGATTAAAGGTTCCGCAATCATTAAGTGATAGAAGCTTTTAACCTGGGACTGCACAGATATATATGCACACACTTTTCCTATTACCTCCTCCTGCCTCGTCAAGATACCAATGTTTACTTCATTGTACTGAAAGTCTAGTCAGGTGGTTGAACTCATATTAAGAATTTATTTTCGTTTCAACGGAGTTCTGAACTTTTATTTGATAAGCAATGATGGCCAAGAAAAATTGTAATTTTCAGTTTTTCTTCAAAACCACAATCTTTAATATTAGGAACAAGATCTTTGTGTCTACACATTTTTAACCCACACACACACACACACACACACATATATATATATATATATATATATCACCATATCGCGCTGGTAGCACGGATATCCCTGAACCTCTCTCGCCACTCCTCCCTATCGTTCATCGCTCTAGGCAGGTTTCAGGACAACATCCCGTATCCTCACATAGCTGCTGAATGTATGTTCGTGCTGGTCGTCCTGCTTTTGCACGGCCATGTGTGGGGGTCCATAAGAGTACATCTCTTATAAGTTCGTCCCTGCTTCTCCAGCAGTGTCCTGCATGTCTGGTTCGTCAAACTTGAATAGGTTTCGTGATAGGAGGCAGGTGGCCGTAAAGTTGGTGTCTTGTGGAGTGTTGCCGCCAGGACTTGTTCAAGATTGCTCGCAGCATTCTTGTGTAATTACCGTCTAGCTTCTTCTCCAGCCGTTTTGTTAGCGTACATGTAGTGCAGCCATATAGCAGTATCGATGTGACCGCTGCCTGGAAGAAATTGCGTTTCATTTTATCGGTTAGGTCTGATTTCCATATAATCGATAGCCTATTGATAGCTGTCCATGCTTTCGTTAACCTCGTTTCGATGTCCTTTTCGGTTGATTCGACGCTGCTTCCTAGGTACGTGAATTTGTCTACTAGTTTAAGAGGGGTTCCTTCTAGAGTGGAGATGTCCCCCGTTTGATTATAGCACATATATTCCGTTTTGTGTGCATTAACATGAGGCCTATGCTTGCGGCTGCTCGTTCCAAACTATGCAGTACTGTTTCGGCTTGGTCGGGTGTATTTGCCAGTATCGCTATGTCATCGGCGTAGTCGGCGTCGGTGATTGTTGTTGCGGGGTACCTTCTGCTTCTTTTCTTCGTCAGTTCGAAGCCATTCTCTCTGATTTTGTCAATCGATGTTCTAAGTACGTTGTCTAGACAAATGATAAAGAGGTACGGAGCCAGCGTGTCCCCTTGTAGTACTCCTGCTACAATGTCGAAGTATTCTGTGTCTCCATCTGGTGATCGTACTTTTACTTTATATATATATATATATATATATATATATATATATATAAATAAAAGAAACAGGTTTCGAGATTGAATATATAACATTGTTTGAATTTGAAATTTAAGAGTAAGTAAGCCAAGTTTGCTTTTTTTTTTTAAAGAAATCACTTATGTTTATCTTTTGGTTTGGTACAGTACAGTTTTCAGAAATATAGCAAAAAGAATCCGGGCAATTCAAACATTTTCTCGCGTTAACATCATTCTGCTGATTTATTGTGTTATTTTCGGGCGTCATGACTCTGCCACAAAAAAGTTTTTAGCGGACGTTTGAATCGATAAACACAGCGATTATAGAAAGATGGGTAGGAATATGTACATAAGTAGTATAGAAAAAAACAAAATGAAGGACTAAAAACAATTAAAATAAGGATAAAAAAAAGTCAAAATCAAGGGACATAGAGGAATGTAAAAGAAGAAAGGAATAAAAAAAAGGTAAAAATAAAACTTTCATGGGATTTATTCGGGTTATCTGCCCTTCGGCCGGTCTTTTTTGTTTTCATAATGGATTTCGAAAAAAATGTTCTCAGACCAAATGATTTACAGGTGATGGCGGAAATGAAATAGACTGAATAAATTCATATCGCTACCTCAAGTTCAATTCAAGAATATAGATTTAAGTATAAGTATAAACTTATGACCAACTAAATCTGTTGCAAATTACTAATAATTTACGGAGAGTATTATACCTAAGCCAACAACCATATAAGAAATACAGTGTGAGTAATAACTATTTTCGTGCGATGGTTGGTTGGTTTCTTTGTTTAATGGCATATCAACTCTTTTTAGGTTATTTAATGCCAAAGCCATTCTCCTAGAAGAACAGTAGTGGTACTATTTAACCCATAGCTGGGGGGATAAGGGGGTTCATACCTTTCCCAAGGGTATTTGCCCGAAAGTGAACGTAATAGCACGACTGGAGTACGAACTCACGTACTACGATTCCGCAGTCCATCGCTTTAACCATTACACCACGAGGACACCCCCTTTACACATCATTTCACTCCTTGTGAATTTTTCAGACCAGCAAAAGTACTAGTTTGTTGTTTGTCCAGTTGGCTGAATACACAGACTGCTTCTCTACAGGTTCCGTAAAAATGCATCCTTTGAAGCAGTGACAGCAAATCAATGTTTTCTTTTAATTGTTATTATATCAGCTTCCAGGATATGCAATTTCTTTTTGAGTTTCTTGTCTCAGTAATAAAATCATTATTATATTAAGAGGTTGCATCTATTTTGAGACAGTTTTAAATGTTTTGCCTCAAAATAAGTAGTGAAGCAAATTACGTATCATCTCTTGTTCAAGACATTCCGATCAAGGATTAATAGTTGTTATAGTATACTATTTTCAAATCTGAAATAAAAAAGAACACAACATTATTATTAGTAAAGTTATTAGCAGTCACATTGTCCCATGTATATTGAGACGCCCTATAGTTTTGATAAAACCGGTCTAATTTAATTTGGTTTCTTTGTTTAATGGTATATCAACCCACTTGAGTTATTTAATGTCATAGCCATCCTCGTAGAAGAACAGTAGTCGTCCTATTTAACACATAGTTGGTAGGTTAAGGGGGTTCGTGTAACATATTGACCCTTGACCGAGCCGTCAATCAAGAGATGCAGCGAAACAGGTGCATCCGGTCAAAACTATCAGAATATCACATTGACCTGTGGACGTGGTTGAATTCGGTGCAGATGAGTACGCCCACAGGAAGCAGGTGGATGTCAAACAATTATATAACCAGGTGCCACAGACGGCTTGAGTCAGTCAGTCAGTTCGAGAGTTCGAGTTGCAGTTGCAGTTGGAGTCAGTTGGCGACATGATGCCGGAGTGAGAACCAGCTCCAGACAGAAGGCTTGGGCCCTCAGTGACCCACGGTTGAGCAGCCCAGCCAAGATGAGATAGAAGTGCTGCTATGGTCAGAAGAACTTTGGGTCAATATGTAGCAGTCTGTCCCCGTCTCCAACTCACCTCTCACACACAAGAAACATCAACCCTTTCGAGAATAAAGTGTGAGAGGTATATTTTTATAAAGAAGGTGTCGTTCGTTCATTGAAGTCGTCATTATTGTTGACTACGTTTCTGCTTACATCTGCATGTATATGAATATACAACATTCATACCTCTCCCAGTTGTACTAGGTCGAAAGTAAAGATAATAGCGGGACTGGATTTAGAACTCTCTTACAATGATGTCATGGTCCAGTAAGCTAACCAATACGGCACAAGGACCTCCTCCAGTATCTTTGACATACCTCAATATTTTAAAAGCATTCCGAGTCGTATGCATTTACCCAACTCTTTCACCACGAGGAGGATGTAACACGAAGTAAATTTTAACGCCGAGTACAGCTGATTTAAATTTGGAGTTTTTCTTCTCTCGGACTGGTTGCCGTTCCAAGGCTAAGGAGCCCAGTCTGATAAACTATCTAACCAGAGCTAACAAGAGAAGAGATAAATGTATGCATTTCCCACGGGCATTAGCGCGAAATTGAAACGTAAACAACATCGTTAAAGATTTGAAGGAGGACTGATGTGTCCATTTCTTAAAACAATAACCGTAAATCTAAGCACGAATCCAGCCTACATCTCCAAGTAGTACAAAACAAGTACATGAACTTATTTCTATCCTTTGAACTAGTTACAATTGAAAATACAAACCGAAAACTTTTTGCGAAATTCGTGAGAAATGATTTCAAGCCAAACTTTTTGAATTGAATTAAATTCAAACCAAGCGAAGCCAGTGTATATCTGTTGTATTTTTTGGTGGCAGTGTGGGGCTACTGAGGCGTATCGGCTTTATTTCCAATATATATATATGTATATATGTATAAATACAGTATATTGAGGAGCATGTAGCCCCAAACCTTTTGAGGGTGGGCAAGGGAGCAGTCTTTCATTGTCTATCATTCTAAGGGGTTCCGAGCTAGCTACATTCGCCGATAAATTTGCACAATACAAGTGAAATCATTATTTACCAGGCACGCTGCAACCACCAAAATACCAAACTTACTCCATGGGCAAAGCCCTACTTAAAAACCTGGATGAAAATGCATGATTTCATTTACAAGGATATATATACAATAGATGAAAATGATGGGGATGGGAGGAAAACCCTGAGAAAAAATAAAATAGAACCAAAGAAAAATCACCGTTTGGTTACCCCCAACCCCGTCTATAATATGGAGGCCGACTGTCTTCCGATATCTGAGAGGATTGAAAACAAATTAGACCTTCCCTCATGGAGGAGGGAAGTAAGCTAATGGGACAAAAGAAAAACAGGGTTGGGCCCTGTGAGGGAAGGTAAAATGGATTTCAGCGATGAGATTCCCATATCTTCAGAAAATTGGGGGTTAGAGTGCAAAAAAGAATGGGGGCGGAGAAGATCTTGGAGGCTAACAATTAGATGACGGAGACAATGACTCACAACATACTGCTAACTTGGAAAAAATGAGGGACAAGAATACCTTACCCAGAATGGGGTCCCGAAGGACCAGGACCATAGTCCCTATGCGTAGAAAGAGGAAGGAAAGATGACTCCAGCGTTGTCCCCTTTCGTATGACCAGGCTTGCTACACGCACACACCTTCTGTTAGAAGTTTATGCGGCCCAAGCATTTTCTATTGCATCTAATTTTGACTCTAAGCTGATGCCTAATTAACTAAATCAGATCACGATGAGAAAAGTTTGCACCGTCATACAATCTCTTCTTTCGCGTCGTCCAAATCATCATTCTTGCTAAAGCTAGGATCGCAAGAAACACCACACGCTTCTCACCTTGATACAGGGGTAAAATATTTCTATGACATAACCAACGTCGAGCAGCTCGAGCTGCTTTTGTTCGATGCGGGATGTCCACTCCCTGACGTGATTCCAAAACGAGTTAACTCGCACGCAGTAGTAGAAGGCGTGTTCAGCCGTTTCGTCTATGCCACTGCTGCAGCGAGAGCAATGGGGAATGTCTGCCAGACCCGCTTTTTAATTGAAGCGGAGAAGGGGCAACACATTCCGTGCAAGCCACCAGGTGAGTGAGAATTCGGAGTTGTTCAGGAAGCCCGAACCTAGCGCCCTATTCCAATGCAAGCGAACATCCTTCACCGAGCAGCCGAACCGATCTACGAGAGGATCCGTAGCGAAGCCCACCACTAATTCCTGATACAGTTCTTTCGATACTGAAAAAAGGTCACTGGAACCAGGAAGGTTGCGAAAGACCTTGCGGCATTCACAGACAAACGATGCTTCGCCCTTGACTTGAGGCGAGAAAAAGAATCGCTCGCCTTTCGCCTCCACACCGTGTCATTCGACAAGAATCGGTCCAAGTAAGCCAGTCTTTCAGTGAACCAGTGGTTCTCAAGACCAGGCTTACCCAGACCCCCATTGCGCATACGTTGACAGCAGGTCAATCTACGGACCGAAGAAATTTGGAGAGGAATCGGCACGGTTAGCCAGTTTCTTAGTATTAGGTGTGGGACTTGGCTTGTCTTTTCTCGTCTGAATAGGTTTTGGTGAGGGAGATTTTGGCAGAGAGGACTTTGCTAGGGAAGATTTTGGTGGAGGAGGTGGGGCAGATTTTGGAACCGGTGGAAGAGATTTGGTTGGTGCAGTGCTTTCCGGCATCTTCTCTTTTTTTCTTCCTTTGACGGGTGACTTGTCCATTCCAAATGGTTGGAAGGGGCTTCCTGCTGGATGCTGCTCTCCGGGTTGCTCACTGAGTTGCTCACTCCGGGTTCTGCTGGTATTTCGGAGACTTTTGCTGGTTCTTGCTTATCTTTGAGAGGGCAGGATTTAGCCGGATGGCCAATCTGTTGACAACTTCAGTTGTGTGGCATCTTGCTCCCCACAACCACCATAATTTCTCTATCCTTGTTAGAAATTGTGTCAGGGATTTGTCCGAAATTATCTTGTTTAGCAAGATCCAGATTCCGTAATGTCCAAAGGCGGAACCGGTGTTGTTACGTAGAGGGATCACTTCTTTTGCTTTTCCATTAGCGCTGAAGCAAGACCCCAGGACAATGTCGGTTACGGTGACAGGTACGTTGCATACGGTGACCCAGATCCGTCTGCTCCTCATGTATTCAAGTTTTAGCCGGAAGTGCTTCGTGATGATGTAACTCCCGACTACTTTCGCAGCCTCTTCTTTTGTTGGTAGCAGGATATCCCATGTAGCAAAGCTGCGTCTGCAGAAATAACGAAGAGATTCCTGCCGCCCGTAGATGGTCGTCAAAAGTGTCCTGCCTCACTTCGGCCAACCTCCTTGTCTTCAGGTCTGATATTACCAAAGACAGCGCCCTTGGATCCAGTGGACCTACAATGTCTGGGATGGGCAGAATTGTGTTGTCTTGGAAATATTCTGCAAATCTGCCTACCTTGTCCTTTTCATATTCATCAGAGGTTCTTGACTCCTGCCTCCATGTGGGGGCTGAGCTAATGACAGG
Source organism: Sepioteuthis lessoniana (assembly GCA_963585895.1). Taxonomy (NCBI): domain Eukaryota; kingdom Metazoa; phylum Mollusca; class Cephalopoda; order Myopsida; family Loliginidae; genus Sepioteuthis; species Sepioteuthis lessoniana. The sequence goes on along the minus strand of OY757917.1, from coordinate 74,392,795 downwards.
AGATTGTGGTAGTGATTCATTGGTCAGTTTGATTGATGTAGAGGCAGAAGCAGTAAATGAGGCCGGTGGTAGGGGACTGGTTTCTTTTTATCCTGTTATTCCTGTACCACTCTAGCCTAGTCACTCCCTGTGCATCTTTTTGGGAATCCTTTAGGAATTCCTTTGGGATGTTTTTATGGGCGTCCTTTGGGGAGTCTACTTGCAGGTTCTTTTGTACAATGTTTGGAGTGTGCTTCTGGGAGCGTTTTGCGATCCCCTTTGGTGGTCAGAGTGGTCATGGTGTCTTTGTTTTTCCTTGTTCTGTTGGGAGTCCTTTTAGGAGTTCCTTATGGCTTTTTTTCGCAATTCCGCTCTTTCTGCTTCGAGCCCCTCCATAGCTGCCAAGGCAACCAGGAAGGTAATGCTAAAGCGTAGCCTGAGCACTTGGTGTAGTTTTGTGAGATCCTGGAAAAACAATAGAGATCTGTTGCGTAGCTCTTGTAAAGAAAGAGGGTGGGAAAATGTGCTTGTCGAGGCTGTCTATCAAAAAACAACAAAACACGTTACTTGGGGGGACCTACTAAGGCGTATCGACCGTCTACAAATTGTCAGCAAATATTTATTAGCTCGCCCGTCAGCGGAAGCAGTTGCTTGACCAATCAGGGATGGCTAGAGCATATATGAACAACAGCAACCTACAAGCCTTGTTACTTAGAAGGCGTACTTTTTATTTTGCACAACTGAAAACAAGATGGCGACCCGAATTCCAGCAGGTTATGGGTCCAGGGCATTAAAACCTTTTTTGATAGCGACGAATCCAAGTATGAGTTGTGGGAAGTGAACTTCCGGGGATATCTTAGAATTCAACATTCACACAAGATTATATTCTCATTAACAAATCAAAGTAATGAAATGGACTTCATAGAAACGAATGCTACCGTCTTCGTCGAGTTCACTCAGTATTTGGACGCTAAAAGTCTGTCATTAGTAATAAGAGATGAATGAGACAATGGAAGAAAAGCCTTAACAATATTAAGGGAACATTATTCATCAAAAGGAAAGACGAAAGTTATTTCCCTCTATACAGTGCTAACATCTTTGACAATATTGGAATGAGAGTCTATTACAGACTATATAATAAGGACAAAGAACATTTCTAATGCTCTGAAAGAAACTGAGGAAGTTAAAAGCGACAGACATTTAATTGCCATGGATCTAAAAGGATTGCCACCTAATTTTAAACCTTTTACAACGGTCATAACCCAGACGAAGAAAACATTGACTTTTTCTTAATTTAAGTTATGTATAAGAAGTTATGAAGAAACAGAGCGTATGTGTTACCCCCACCCCGATGAATCGAACAATAGAAGACCAATAGAAGACAAATGAAGACCACATTTAAAAAGATTAATCCAAGGAGTAAACTTGGGGCAAGTACCCATTCTTTCTATGATTATAAATCAACAAATTACTATTATAATTATTACCAGAAATCTCAGCAGAAGGCTACAAATTTTCCCTCCAAGGAAAACAAATATTACTTGTTATATTTAATAGAGAAAAGGCCACAAAGATTTTCAATGTCGAAACCGAGGGCAAAAAGATTTTTGTCAGACTATTAGAACCTATTCTAAAAATCAACCCTATTTCTTTGCTTTGGGATATGATATGGTTTCTGACAAGAGTAATTTATTGGTTGACTGCAGTAAAACCGAATATGTAATAACTGAGAAAACAAAATTTATTAATTTTGACCCAAATTGTGAATCAGGGAAGCATTTTGTCGTATTAGCTGATGGTAGCTGAGCTAATAATATTATGCTGAAAAGAGATAACGCCTGCATTTATATACGCAATAGTAAAGGACACATGTGGAGATGTATCTTAAAAACACTTTATTTATACCAACTTTTAAACAAAATATACTTTCAGTACAAGCGGCTACAAAGAAAGTTTTGAGCGTGACAACTGCTAATTAATTTACGTAATGGAACAGTTTTCAACATAACACAGAGAGGACGTTTGTATTATCTGAAAAATATTGTTTCCGTTAGAAATGCCACTAACGACTACCATAATAGGAATAAAATCTTAGGCCACTGTAAGGGATCTGATATTAAAAAGTTACCCAATTTACTAAAAGGAACGAAGATAAAACTGACACCAAACTATGCTCTTAACTGTGATATATGTATTTATGGGAATATGTCTAATGACAGAAAAAAGCCTTTGGATTGCAAGGTAACAAAATCCTCCCACTTGTACACAGTGATTCAGCAAACCCCTTTCAACCCTTAGCAAAAGATGGTTATTAGTCTACCTTAGTCGAGGGTGACCCAAAGGTTCCCTTTTCAATAGCTACTACAACGAGGTGGATTGCTCCACTTTACTCTTACTTTATAGTGCTGAGTGTTAAGCAAGGCGGCATTAAGTACCATTTTTTAGTCTTTGGTGTGACTCGACCTGGGATTGAACCCCGGTCTTCTGGATCATTGGCGAAAACTCTACTCATTAGTCCAGTAGACCTAAAGTTAGTCTTATTGATAACTATTCTGGCCTTACAATGTTCTATTTCTTAAAACACAAGCCCGACACTATGCTCGCTACAACGAAATATATAGCTTACATCACCCCTTACAGCCATGTAAAATGTTTACGGACAGATAATGGAACGGAGTTTACTTTTGAAACTTTTCAACAGTTAATTGTACTTAATATAATCAAACACCTGCAGTCAACTCCTTATTCTCCGCGCCTAAATGGGACCGCTGAACGGTCAAGACGAACTGTATTTTCGACAGCAGGATGTCTCCTTATTGTGTCAAAATTGCCCCCAAACTAGTGGGTTTACGCATTGATGGCTTCAGCGTATATCAGAAATCGTTGTTATGATAAAAACACAAGAAAAGCTCCATATGAAAGTTTTACCGGTTCAAAACCAAACATTTATACAGTTACTAGGTTGTCTCAAGACCTATCAAAGCCAAATCCTTTCCATTTAACGAAACCAAAGCACGTCTTACGTTATTTAAAAGGCGCAATCAATCAGTCACTAATATTTAAGAAATCGTGGACACCCTTGAAATTAAAAGGATTTTGTTACGCAGATTGGGCTAATTTAAGTGACAGAAAAAGCGTGAGTGGATTTTACTTTAGATTGGCAGAAAATAACCTAATGACTTTATGGAAATCTAAAAAGTAGAATTCAGGCGCTTTGTCAACATGCAAAATGGAATTTATTGCTATTTCATTATCAAATCAAGAAACCCTGTATCTTAGATCACTATTGAGAACTATGACGGAACTTGAGCCACTTAAAAACCCAACAACGATTCATCTTGATAATCAGTCCAGTTTTGTTTTGTCCAAAAAACAAAAAAACAAAACAAAACAAAAAAAAAAGCAGTTGTTCATCAAAGATAGAAACATATTGATATAAAATTTTAGTTTATACGTAATGAAATAAATAAAGGGTCCATTCTTTTAGAATAAATTGAAACAGAGAAAAATGTAGCCGACGTGTTCACGAAGCCAATGAGAGGAATACAATTAAACATTTTCAGAAATATTATAGTAGGTAATTGATTCTTAACTTAGCAAATTAGGCATTATTACCCCAGTCGACTAGGGCAGAAGAATACATCGACTGCATATCAGCAGAGGGGTAAGACTCCCCCAAACGAATATCAGGGATATGACAATGAACCAGCCAATTAATCCTAACCAAAACAAAAAAACTAAATCACTAATCGTGTTTTTGTGCCAATTAAACAAAAAAATGCACTAATTCTAATAATTATTCACATTTCTTTTTTTAAGATGTATTTCTTTTAAAAGAGGAAGATTCCATCTTATACCCCCAAACAGGCGAGCGTGTTTAATTGTGGGACCTACTAAGGCGTATCGGCCGTTTACAAATTGTCAGCAAATATTTATAAGCTCACCTGTCAGTGGCAGCAGTAGACTGACCAATCAGAGATGGCTAAAGCATATATGAACAATGGCAACCTACAAGCCTTATTACTTAGAAGGCGTACTTTTTATATCTCACAACTGAAAACAAGATGGCGACCCGAATTCCAACAATATCAATAACTTTCTTTGATAAAAGAAACTTATTCTAACTTCTGAGATATGTTTGAGAAAAAAAGACTAATAATGATAAACAATGCAAGATCTAGCCTAATTTAATTAAACATTTCAAAGTTTCAGAGACTTATATTAGGACGAAATTTAATTGAAAATTCAAAAGAAGAATTCAGTAGAGGGAAGCACTCTATATAGTGGTTAGCAATCGATGCTAGCAGACCAATTCTTACTGAGTGTCCTGTATTTCTAAACTCACTAAGTGTCTCGTATTTTAAACTCACGCAAAACTCAGGTAAATCTTGTACATGAAGATATCAAGTCAGAGAGAGAGAGAGAGAGAGAGAGAGAGAGAGAGGCAGAGGAAACAGATTGATAGATAGATGGATAGATAGAATTGGAGGAAAAGTGAAAGAATGGGCAAAAGGAAGAGAGAAAGAAAAGGAGAGTAGAAAAGAAAGAAGTCGGTCAGAAATGGGAATTTAAAAGCTGAAGAAAGGGTGAGAAAAGTACAAGCGCATGCTTATTCTGAGATTTAACAAAATACAAAGAGAGAGAGAGGAGTTGTGGAGAAATATCTCCCAAAGTTTATTGACTAATGAGAAGAGAGCCCCTTTGGTTTAATTTAGTTTCCCTCCCCATAGACCGGTTGCCATTGCAAAGTTAAAGAACCAGTCTGTCTTACTATTTACTCATTGCTGGAGAGAGAATAGTTTGATGCATACCTTGCCCATGTTTATTAGTTTTTGGGGTGTATCCCCTACAGATGGACTCGCCCTGATGTGGTACATATCGGCTAAGCTTTCATCTGCGCAGTCTTGGAGCAGTTTCGGCGAGCCGTCACCAAGAACGGTAATATTCATGATTGTGTTAAGCTGAGGACGGGTTTCCCCCAGCTATTGTTTATGTATGTATTATTTTCTTTCAATATATTTCTAATCACACATTTCCGAATCGTGTTATCATTTGAACCTCCCCTTGACCATAACATTAGTGCTATGTGAAATGCAAACAACATTATCCAGGAATTAAACACAGGTCACCGTATCCATATTTTACGAAGATAACCATTACACCACTGGTACCCGTTAACTAATGTTTTTTTTCCCTCTGAAGTCGAAAGACGAGGAAATTACACACACCATTGTCTGATTTTATAAGTAATAATTAATTTCCGACTATTCCTTCATTCATTTTTCCCGATTCTCAATGCACACCAGTCCTCGTGGTGTAATGGTTAAAGCGATGGACTGCGAAATTGTTGTAAGCGAGTTCGTACTCCAGTCGCACTATTACGTCCACTTTCCGACAAATACCCTTGGGAAAGGTATGAACCCCCTTATCCTCCCAGTTATGGGTTAAATAGCACGGATACTGTTCTTCTAGGAGAATGGCTTTGGCATTAAATAACCTACAAAGGTTGATATGCCATTAAACAAAGAAACCAAACCAAACCAAACCAATCAATGCACACCATACAGATTAAACGTCGAAACTTGCTAAGGCAAATATTAGTTAAAATAAACCCTCAAAAACAAAAACAAAAAACAGTTTCATTTTCCAGTTTGGAACAGTTCCAGTTTTAGGCAACACAGGCTATCCTGAATTCTTCAAAAAAGATTAAAACATGAATAATTATCAGATAGAAAATCTAGACGGCAAGACAGAAGTAATAAGCAGTAGAAATCAATAACAACATTAAATATTTATGATTTGACTTGGTTTCTTTGTTTAATGGCATATCAACCTTCACGAGTTATTTAATTCCAAAGCAATCCTTGTAGAAGAACAATAGTTGTACACGTTAAACCATAGGTGGTGGTGGGATAAGGAGATGCATACCCTTCCTAAAGTGATTAGTCTGAAAGTGAACGTAATAGCATGACCAAAATTCGAACTCGCTTATCACGATATTGCAGTCTGGCAGGTTAGCCACTACGCCACGGTGATTCTACAAAAATGTATCATAAAAAAGTGTCTCTAAGCATTTTTGGAATAGATCTTGAAGATTTAACCGAGTTCTTGTATTGCTCTTTTTATGGACTTCCGGGGAGTGCAAACGAAATACATCTCAGCGATCAACATGTGGTGAAGCTTTGGTCTACCTGGTCTAGGCAGCTCTGTAATTGAACTGGTGTGTTCAAAATGATTGATTATATCGAATACCCCACTTGGTTTTATTGGCGCACTTAGAGTAATGGTTATCGTCAAAAGAAATGGTATCAGCAATCCGTGCTGAAATCTGGGATGAGCTTGTTCACATATCACATAACGCAGTGATTACATTGCTTGACTTCCGAATAGTGTTTCTGGTATCCCCTAGATGGCGTGACCACTGTAGCATATTCAAAAACGTGGCAAAGTTGTAACTCTTTCTCTCTCTCTCTCTCCTTCTCTCTCTCTCTCTTTTCCAGCCGCAACAACAAGAAACATGCATGAGTGGGAGCATCTCTCAACAAAACCTCGTGTCGTACTATGAATGGTACCTTGCTTTAAGGTAAGCCTTCACCATAACTTCCATTCTATTATTGACTCTCCTCATATACCAAAGCAATTTTCTCTTTTTTAGTAATTCATCTTATTCCTGTATTCATTTTACAAAGTTTGCTCAATCAATAAACATATTATTAATCCACCGTAGACTGTTTTATATTATTTAGCGTGAAGAAATATCAAACCATTTCTACTGCTATAACTATCTGAATTGTGTTCGTCACACTCAAATAACTGTGACAGTGACTTTCGATACGCAGATATAACAAATATACGAAGACAAATCTTTAAATTGTCACTACTAAGAGGTATTCGATACAATTTTCACTGCGGCAATACTTTTGGGAAAGGTATGAATCCAACAATTCTCCCTCCAGCACCAGCTATGGATAAATTGTAAGACATATTGTTTTTTTTAGCCTTGGTCAGGCTATAAATCTCGAAGTAAAACTCTGAATACAAACTTGACCTTGCTTCATTTTCTGCCCGTGATGGAGGCGCCGGATAAAAGTTAATAATCCAGAGCGAGAAAGGCATCATAAAGTCATCTGTTGTTTCCCCAGGTAAAGGCAAATCGTAGGCTGAAACTGGATTGTTTGGCCTTGGTTAGTGTTGTTTCTATTTCGTGTTGTCAAAAATAACAAAGATACAGATACATATACTGGCCAAGTCTGTCGTTTCGGATACGAACAGGTTTATTAATTTCTGCGTTCAGCCCCTTCTACACGAGGAGATAGACATAAATCATAAAAGCATATGCTAACCATACTATTCTGCACCCCCACCATATGCGGCGCATCTGGCAGTGTTTAAGATCTTAATTCATCTATGCAGGTCGAGATCCGAAAAACCCAACCGCTACCTTCAACGGTGGACCTCAACTAAAATCCTCAAATTCTCAGGACCATTTCTTCTGGGCATGATGTCATCCACACTCCAGCCTCATTTCCTGTCTGGGGGCTTATCATGACAGATTATAATTGTCATATCCTTTCACGTGGGCGTAAGACTGCACTATCTGACTATGCACCTGGACTAAGAGACCCGAGTACTTCAAAGCCTGACCATGCTAAAAAATAAAATATAATTAACGAAAAATGATTAATATAAAAAATCATTACCTTAATTACATATCAGTTAGGAGAAGGAAAACGCTAGATTCAAACCTGCTGTATTCTGCTTAAAAATAGATCTGATGTTGAATTTTGCTTTAGTGGAGGGGCTGGGTAAATTCTTACTTTATTTTTTGACATAAATAAACATCCTCGAA